>JAIUZE010001472.1:0-132816 GCA_022085475.1 Heliosperma pusillum | reverse complement strand
AATGGAGGATACTGAGTGTTATATGTAAGTAGTACTTAGAGAAGTAGAGTAATGAGAAGTTAGAGAGAGAGTGAGAGAGATGAAGTAACAGAAAATTATGTTTATATTAATTTTGAGTTAGTTACATTGTTTACAAGACTTGTATATATATAGCTAGACAAGTCGGTTGTAGTTTGCTCTGTTTTCTAACAAACTCACTAACAACCTAACTAACTACCTATTGCCATATCCCCCCCTCAAGCTGGACATCCTAAATTAAAACGAAGTCCAAGCTTGACAGACATGGATAGATGATCTTGAGCTCCTAAAGCTTTAGTCATAATATCAGCCAATTGCATTTTACTACTAACATGCTTAGTGCTAAGAAACTCTTCTTGCTGTTTATCCCTCACGAAATGACAGTCCACATTCAAGTGTTTAGTCCTCTCATGGAAAACAGGGTTCAATGCTATATGCTGGGCTGCCATATTGTCACAATGAAGTATGATTGGCAACTGTACTGGTACCTGTAAATCTTGAAGTACCCCTGCAGTCCATACTAACTCACTTGTTGTGTAAGACATTGACCTGTACTCGGCCTCTGCAGTACTCTTGCTAACAGTTAGCTGCTTCTTAGTCTTCCAAGACACCAAAGACCCTCAAAAAAAAAAACACAGTAGCCACTCAGAGATCTGCAAGTTGATGCACATGAAGCCCAATCTGCATCTGAGTATGCTTGAACCGTGAGACTAGAGTTAGCAGGATAAAATAATCCTGTATTCACAGTCCCTCTTAGATATTTGATGACATGTTGAGCAGCTTGATAATGAGGCTGTCGTGGCTGACTTAGAAACTGGCTCAAGTGTTGTATGTTGTAGGATAGATCAGGCCTTGTCATGTTTAAATAAAGTAGCCTGCCTATTAGGCGCCTGTAAACCTCTGGTTCAGGTAGTAGCTCACCTTCATCAATGGCTAGCTTGAGTCCTTTCTGCATTGGGAATTTAACTGGCTTTGCATCTTCAAAACCAGCATCCTTAATTATGTCCATAATATACTTCCTTTGATTGATCATTATCCCAGTATTATTTCTTGCCACTTCCAGTCCTAAGAAGAACCTCATGGGACCTAAATCTTTAATGGTGAACTTGCTGCGTAAACCAGTCTTTAGGTTTGTGATGTCATTAATACTAGTACCAGTGATTAGCACATCATCAACATAAACCAACGCAATCAACAAAAATCCTGTAACAGCATCATGTTTAGTGAAGAGTGAGTAATCAAATTTGGATTGAACAAACCCAAGACTTAACAAATACTTGGTTAACTCAAGGTTCCATTGTCTAGATGCCTGTTTCAATCCATACAACGACCTTTTGAGCTTGCAAACCTGCCCTTTCTTTGCCAAATTATACCCTTGAGGAGGCTTCATATAAACCTCTTCATCCAAGAACCCATGCAAGAATGCATTGTTTATGTCCAATTGATGAATAGGCCAATTTTTCATTGAAGCAAGTGCAATTAAAATCCTTACTGTTGAGAATTTTGCCACAGGAGAGAAAGTGTGCTTATAGTCTTTATCCTTCACTTGGTTATATCCTTTAGCCACCAACCTTGCTTTAAAGCGCTCTACAGTCCCATCAGGATTATGCTTAATTTTGTAAACCCATTTGCTGCCAATTGCTTGCTTATTTGGAGGCAAGTCTGTTAATTCCCAAGTATGATTGTCTTGTAAGGCTTTTAGTTCCTTATCCATTGTTGTAACCCATCTTTCATCTTTGCAAGCCTGACCATAATAACTTGGCTCAAACTCTTCAACTACATTACATAAAGACAAAACATAATCCTTATCAAATGTAGTTAACTCATTCATTACTTGGACATGTAATGCTATAGCTGGCTGCTTGCTTGTCTTAGCAGGGCAATGATATCCTGATAAGAGAACAGAAGGATACTTTGTCCTGTCTGACCTTCTAATAACAGGTTGAGAAACCTGAGCACATTTCTCAGACATAGGTGTAATGATTCTTGCAGGAGGTTCATCATCCCTAATGATGGTTTGAGAAATCTGAGCACCCCTTGCTGAAGGAGATAAAGTGATACTGAGCACATCCTGAGAAGTATGAACATCTTGTGTAGATGAAACAGGATATGTTTGCTGGATAGGTGTTGAAGTTGACAGATATGTCTCAGTAGCTAATGGTGGCAAATCTTGATTGCTAGATATATTATCTTTAGAAAGTGCAAAGGGAAATATTTTTTCTTTAAATATGACATCCCTGCTAGTAAAACTAATATGATTATCCAAATCATATAACTTGTATCCTTTTTGAGAAGTAGGATATCCAACAAAAACACATCTCCTTGCCCTTTTCTGAAATTTATCTTTTGAAGTAGGAGGAACAGTTGCATAACATAATGACCCAAAAACCTTGAGACACTCATAGGTAGGTGCCTTCTTATGTAATATCTCAAATGGTGTCTTCCAGTGAAGCACAGAAGATGGCATCAAGTTAATTAAGTAGACTGCAGTAAGTAATGAATCCCCCCAAAACTTTATAGGCAGATGAGCATGAAACCTTAGAGCCCTGGCTGTATCCAACAAATGTCTGTGCTTTCGTTCAACCCTACCATTCTGTTGAGGTCTACCCACAATACTGGTTTGATGCACAATACCCTTCTGACTAAAACAATTATGACACTCATCTTGAACAAATTCTGAACCATTATCTGATCTGATAACTTTGATATCTTTACCAAATTGAGTCTTAGCATAGCTAACAAAACTTTTAATCAAAGCAGGAATCTGAGTTTTATTATTTACAAGGAAAATCCAAGTAGCTCTACTATGATCATCCAAAACAGTAAGAAAAGATTTTGCACCTGAATATGTTGGAACCTTATATGGCCCCCATACATCTAGATGAACAAGATCAAAGATATCCTTAGCATATGAAGAACTTCTAGAAAAAGGAAGCATATGATGTTTTGCAAAAACACAAGTCTCACAGAAAAAAGGATCTTTTTTATTAAGAGAACAAGATGTTACATGTTGCAGTTTGTCCAAAGAACTATGACCAAGCCTAGCATGAAGAAGTAAAACATCTGTTTTCTTGGAATTATGATTACAAAGATTCACATATTTATCAGTATTCCTTTCACAAGACATGGCTGATTTAGTAATGATTTTATTTCCTACATAAGTAGTGCTAGCTCTGAGTTTGTACAAATCTCCACACCTCCTAGCCAAAGCAACCACATTACTGGAATGGTCCTGGAATATACATTCAGTTGGCAAAAAAGTTACTTTCAAACCAGTTGCAGTGATAAGTTTACCAATTGATAGTAAATTTTGCTTAAAATCTGGAATAAACAACACATTCTGCAATATCAACTTATCAGATAAAACAACCTGCCCCCATCTTATGCACAAACTTAAGAGAACCATCAGGAAGAGCAACACAAAAAGGTTTCCTAAGTATCTTTATATCATGTAATAATTTATAGTTGGATGTCATATGATCTGACGCCCCTGTATCAACAATCCAATCCATAGCATGTGTAAAATTATTGACTGCATAAGAATGAGCTGACAAAGACATACCAGAAAACTGAACAGCATTCTTCAGAGAACTGTCATGTGCAGAAAATCCAGAATTGTCATTTAAAGCTTGCATGACCTTAGAGACTACAGAATCAACCAGACCTTGAACAAAATTAGGATTGACATGAGCAGAAGATGATGTATTGTTGTTGTGCACAACATTATGATTATGCTCAGTAGGAATCTGAAAATCTCCAAGAGAGTATAAGTCTTCATAGTTATCCTCCTGACCAGAGTTACACATCATAGCATTATTAATTGTAGACTTGTTGTAACCATTGGAAGTATTCCCTTTTCCTTTCTTTGCATTGAAAGCTTTGAATTTTTAACAATGCTTCTGAATGTGACCTTTTACATTGCAAAAAGTACAAGTCTGTAGCTTAAAACATTCCTCCCTTATATGACCAGGTTTTCCACAGAAAGTACAATATTTTTGTTCAGAATCCTCATTGGTTTCTTTGGGACGTTTCCAATTAACCTCATTAGAAGAACCATGATCATTGAACCTTCGTTTAGCAGCATAAACATTAGAATCAGGAACCACTTCAGCAGTTGTAAGATCATTCAAATGTTTTTGTTTTTCTACCTTTTGAAGAAGACATAAGGCCTTATTAATCTGAGGCAAAGGGTCCATGGATAACAGAGTTGTTTGAATATGCTCATAGCCTGCACTTAGACCCATAACCAGCTGAATCAACTTCGAATGAGTTTCCCTATCAAGAAACCTCTTGAACAACTGACAAGTGCATTTACTCATAACTCCACAAGTACATTGTGGGAGAGGATCCATGTTGTCAATACCTTCCCATAAACTCTTCAACTTGCTGTAATACTCCAGTAGAGATAGATTATCTTGCTTGAGAGAACTTAAGTTCTTTTTCAATTCATACAACTCTAGTATGTTCAATTGACCAAACCTTTCAACAAGTTCAGCCCACAAAGCCTTGGAAGAAGTTGCATAGCGAAAATTTTCACGTAATTGTGGATCAATAGAATTCAGAATCCAACGAATCACCAAAAGATCACAACGAATCCAGGAATTAAAAGATTTATCAGTTTTTGCTGGGATTGCACAATCTCCAGTAATAAACCCTGTTTTATTCTTTGAAATCAAAGCCTGAATTACATCACGTTGCCATTGTAAGAAATTATTCCCATCAAAGAAGTAAGTAGTAAGTAATAATGTTGGTTGATCTGTCTGTGATAAGAATAAGGGATCATCAAGGGGAGAGTAGAACTGAGATTCTGAGTTTTCAGTTTGAGGCATTTTTGATGAATATACAAGAAAATATCAAGAACAGAATTTTGTGTATTATAAACACGAATTGTGAATCAATCAATGAGATAACACTGACTGAATCTTTGATATAGCGGAAGCAAAAATATTATAGGATCGGTGTTTATGAAGAAACCGTAACGATTGATACCATATGAAACACCTAATAACCCATTAATGGAGGATACTGAGTGTTATATGTAAGTAGTACTTAGAGAAGTAGAATAATGAGAAGTTAGAGAGAGAGAGTGAGAGAGATGAAGTAACAGAAAATTATGTTTGTATTAATTTGAGTTAGTTACATTGTTTACAAGACTTGTCTATATATAGCTAGACAAGTCGGTTGTAGTTTGCTCTGTTTTCTAACAAACTCACTATTAAGGAAAAATTAAATAACTATTTACTTATTTCCAGATTGTAATCTGTCAATATATTGTTATATACTATATCTTAGTAATTGATATGCATTCACATTAGGTCTCTTGTAATATATATAGTCTTGTATCTCTGTCAATATACTCAAGAAATAAAATACAATTGTTCATATTTCATATGTATCATCGAGCCAAAAAGATCCACCGTTCTTCTCCTTCGTCTCCTGTGCCGCCTTCAATGTCTAACCCTAACACCACCATCCCCAACTCCAACGAACCCCTCATCCCCTTCCTTGTCCTCAATCTTCATCATGTTACTGAATTAACGTCTTCTACTTATCGTACTTGGGCAACTCAAATTGACGATTACTTATTTGGGTTCGACCTTCTCAAATACGTTGATGGCACCTATTCCTGTCCATCACCAACGACTACCAATACCGAAAAGAAAGAAATACCGAACCCAGCTAATCTCACGTGGGTTCGTCAAGATCGTCTCATCAAAAGTGCTCTTCTCGGCACAATCAGCTCTTCCATCACTCCTCTTCTGCTTCATGCTAAGACCTCCCATGAAGTTTGGACAACTCTTGCCTCCACGTATGCAAATCCCAGCCGTGGTCATATACTTCAAATCAAAGATCGTCTCAAGTCTATCTCCAAATCGACTCAATCTGTCACCGATTATATGCAAGCCATCAAAACTTGTACGGATGCACTTGCACACATGGGAAAACCAATGGATGCGGAAGACATCATAGCAAAGGTAATTGACGGCCTCGAGTATAATTCCTACAAGCCCGTAATTGACGCGGTACGTGCTCGTGACACTCTTATTTCTTTTGACGCTTTTCATGAAAAATTACTCAATCATGACCTCACCTACACATCCCAAACCGTGTCTCCCACCGTCACTGACCTCCCCTCCTCGGTGCACTATGCCCAGCCTTCACACTACAACCGTCGACCCTTTAAACCCAATAACAGTCCCGGTCTCTTACCCCGCCCCTCTGCCCCCACCATGTCTCCACAAAATCAGCCTACCACATTTAAAGGTCGTTGTCAGTGGTGCAAGAATGTTGGACACTACGTTGACAATTGTCGAGATTTTAAGCGTCGCTTTCCCGATGTCCAGCCCCCTCCCTTCAAAAGAACGACCCCTCCCCAAGCCAATACCGTCACCTCCAATCACCCAGCCAACAATCAGTCCTACCTCCTTGACAGCGGTGCGACGCACCACATCACGAGTGACCTCAACAACCTCGCTCTTCATAGTCCCTATGACGGTATCGATGATTTGCTAATTGGAGACGGCTCTTCTCTCAACATTCAACACACTGGTTCATTCTCTTACTCTACTTCCTCCTTTACTATAAATTTCCTTAATGTTCTTCATGTTCCTCTTATATCTCGTAACATCATTTCCATTCCAAAACTTTGCTCCGATAATAATGCCATCGCCATTTTCTCACCCTCTTCTTGTGTTATAAAGGACATCAAGACCGGAACTACTCTCCTTCAAGGTCTTAAGCACAACGGGCTATTTGAATGGTGCCCTTCGATCCTTCCTCAAGCCTGCCCAAGTTCCCTTCTTCCCTCCACCGTGTGGCACCATCGCTTAGGACATCCGTCCTCCAAAATACTTAGTCTTATTAGCAATATTGCAAGTTTTTCCTTTACAAACAATAATCTTTCTAATTGTAATGCGTGTGATACAATTAAGAGTCACAAATTACCGTTTTCTAATTCTACTCTTACGACTACTGCTCCTCTCCAACTTATTTTTTCTGATGTTTGGTCCTCACCCGTATTATCATATGACAACTTTAGATATTACGTAATCTTTGTTGACCACTTCACAAAATATACGTGGCTTTATCCGTTAAAACACAAATCCGACACTCATGCCACATTCACCCG
This sequence comes from Heliosperma pusillum, assembly GCA_022085475.1. Classification (NCBI taxonomy): domain Eukaryota; kingdom Viridiplantae; phylum Streptophyta; class Magnoliopsida; order Caryophyllales; family Caryophyllaceae; genus Heliosperma; species Heliosperma pusillum. Next base: position 125,669 of record JAIUZE010001472.1, on the reverse strand, counting down.
CTTCCAAGCTCTAGTCGAACGATACTTCAACTTACCCATCATACAAATTTTCTCCGACAACGGAGGTGAATACCTCAAACTCAAATCCACTCTTAGCTCACACGGCATCACTCATCTCACCTCTCCCCCTCACACCCCCGAACACAATGGCTATGCCGAACGACGACATCGCCACATTGTTGAAACCGGTCTTTCCCTCCTCACTCAAGCTCACCTTCCCACTACATTCTGGCCTCACGCTTTTACTACCGCTACATATTTAATTAATCGAATGCCTACTCCAACTCTCAACAATGCATCTCCCTTCCTCAAACTCTTTCACACACAACCCAACTACTCCAAATTACGGAGTTTTGGTTGTCTATGTTATCCATGGCTCCGTCCTTATACACCACACAAATTGGCACCTCGCTCCATCGCTTGCATCTTCATCGGCTACTCACCCTCTCAAAGTGGTTATCATTGCTTCGACCCGCTAACCAAACGACTTTACACTTCCCGACATGTCAAATTTGTTGAAAACATCTTTCCCTTCCCTTCCCTCACAGCCACTACAGTCCCGTCGACACCCTCCCCCGCACATTGGTGTGCCTTCTCTGTCCCGCTTCTCCTTCCCAATGAGCCTGCCACTGTGCAGCAGCCCGACATTCCCACCCCCCCTCCCTCACCGCACCCTCCTGCCTCCCCTGCCTCCCCTATTTCTTCCCCTGTTCAGTCGCCTGTCGCGGCCCCATCTCCCCGTGTCTCCCCCACTGATCAGCCCTCTCTTCCGCCAATAAATGCTCCCCCTCCTCCACCCCCACCTCCCCCTCGTCATGTCATTACTCGTCTCACAAATAACATCGTCTGTCCCAATCCCAAATATGCCAAAACAGCCTCCCTACATACATCAACCACCCTTCCCACCACAGTTAAACAGGCCCTTCTCGACCCCCGTTGGCGTGCTGCCATGGAGGCTGAATTTCAAGCCCTTACCAAGAACAATACATGGTCCCTCGTCCCCTCTTCCTCCTCCTCCAACACAATTGGTTGCAAATGGGTGTTTCGGGTAAAGTACAAACCCGACAACACCATCGATAAATTCAAAGCCCGCCTCGTTGCAAAAGGTTTTCATCAACGACCCGGGATTGACTTCACTGAAACTTATAGCCCCGTTGTCAAACCCGCTACTATTCGCTTGCTTCTTACCCTTGCCCTACGTCACAAATGGCCCCTTCGACACCTCGATGTCAACAATGCCTTCCTTCAAGGTAGCCTCTCCGACACCGTCTTTATGTCCCAACCCCCCGGGTTCACTGACACCGTCTCACCCACCCATGTTTGTCACCTAAAAAAGGCTATCTATGGTCTAAAACAAGCTCCCCGTGCTTGGTTCAATGAGTTACGCTCTTTTCTTCTTAACTTCGGTTTCACCAGCTCCATCTCCGACCCCTCTCTATCCTTCCTTACTTCCTCTACTCACTGTCTCTATCTTCTAGTCTACGTCGACGACATTATCGTCACCGGATCATCCCCTTCTCATCTAGCTGCATTCTTGTCTAGTATCAACAATCGTTTCTCGTTAAAAGATCTCGGTCCTCCGTCATATTTTTTAGGTGTTGAGGTCACTCCCAATGTCCATGGTCTCCTACTTACACAAACCAAATACATCACCGACCTTCTCACTCGTTACCACTTCCTTGACTGTAAACCGACACACACTCCCCTTACTCCCTACCCCCCTCTCACAAAATCGACCGGTCCTACTATCTCCTGCCACACCGAATTCCGTGCCATCATTGGCTCTTTACAGTACCTCTCCCTCACTCGCCCTGACATTGCCTTTACCGTCAACAAATTAGCCCAATTTCTACACGACCCAAAAGAGTGTCATTGGTCTGCGTTAAAACGTCTCTTACGGTATCTTAAAGGAACACTTACTCTTGGTCTTCAATTACGGTCTTCCGTACCTCTCACACTTCATGCCTTTTGTGATGCGGATTGGGCCGGCGACAAGGATGATTACATTTCGACAACTGGTTACATTGTTTACCTTGGCTCCAATCCTATCTCTTGGTTATCTCGAAAACAACGCACCTTAGCTCGCTCTTCTACGGAAGCGGAATTTCGTGCCATTGCAGATGCTACGGCTGAGGTATTATGGCTTCGTTCATTATTACTCGAGCTCGCAGTCCCTTGCTCTTCTATGCCTGTTATTTACTGTGACAATTTGGGAGCGACTCATTATTCGGAAAATCCCGTCTTTCACTCTCGTATGAAGCACGTTGCACTCTCATTCAATTTCGTCCGAGAGCATGTTCAAAAACAGGAACTCCGTGTCCAGCATGTACACACGGCTGATCAACTAGCTGACGCCCTTACCAAACCTCTTCCTCGGCCTCGCTTTGAGCTGCTATTATCCAAGATTGGCCTATCCTCTGGATCGTCCAACTTGCCGGGGCGTATTAAGGAAAATATTAAATAACTATTTACTTATTTTCCAAGATTGTAATCTCGTCAATTATATTGTTATTATACTGTATCTTAGTAATTGATATGCATTCACATTAGGTCTCTTGTACTATATATAGTCTTGTATCTTTGTCAATATACTCAAGCAATAAAATACAATTGTTCATATTTTCTATACTCACTAACAACCTAACTAATACCTATTGCCATATATATATACAAATTTCTTTCACTGGGAAGTTAGAAATTTTTCTAATTCTATTAGATTTTGGCAAATTATTTATGGAAACTCCTATGTTAGTTTATTCTACTATCATATCGTGTTTTAGCTTCAGGAAAAGTGTCCTATTCAGTTTAGTTATTAGCTTTCCTATTCTATTCCATATACATTGTTTACGGAAACTATGATTCAATTTCTTGTACTATAAACAATGTATATGGAAAAGAATAGGAACGCTAATAACTAAATTGAATAGGACACTTTTCCAAAAGCTAAAACAAGATATGATCATATCATATACGGAGTATGAAATATTGAAGACAAGTAGGACATTGAAGTCGCGACAAACAAGACATTATTCCCTGATTATCTCTTCTCTCTTATACTAACATTTTCAGTGTTTCAGATATAACATCAGTGCATTACAGTCACCTAGGACATTGAAGTCGCGCCAACAGGACCTTTGAGTTTCATCTGGATAGCATGGAGTTTAAGATGGTTCTTGCCATTAAGGTGCAGGGCAAAAGCACGAGTATCAGGGCACCAAACCCCACACAATTCACAAAATAGCTTCTCATTTGCTTCGGGCAATGTCGTTCCTCCAAGAACTTTGTTTGCTTGTAAATTTCTCAACATAGACTTGTGCTTATGACCCTTCAGGTGCATTCTGAAATTGATCTCACTACTGCAGTCCATTTGACACAGGTTACAGTAGAAATACTCGGGTGAATAAACTTTAGGGCGTTTTGCTTGGAAATGGATTGGTGGTTTCCTGTGTTGATGAGCCTGATACGACGGTCTTGAAGGCCGGGTTAGTCCAGGATGCGGTAGGTTGGGCCTGTGTGGCGGAATGTATGCAGGTTGGCTTACTGCAGGGCACAGTGGGTTGGGCCTGTGTGGCGGAGCGTATGCAGGTCGGTTTACTTCAGGACAAAGTGGGTTGGGCCTGTGTGGCGGAGCGTGTGCAGGGGTAAGTGCAATGTAAGGAGCCGGCCTTGGGTTAGGGATGGTCACTTGGGTAGAGCGACATGGAATCTGATTGAGCCCGGGAGTTAGTGTTGTTGTCGGAATTTGGGTCAAAGTTGATGACTGTACCTGCTCCATGAAACTCAGACTTAAATTATATTCAAGATATAAGAGAAGTGACAGAGAGCAAAAGGTGGAAGCATTGTAGAAAATCAAAAATGAAATGGATGGATACCAAAGTAACATGAAGGCACTGCAAATTTCAAGAATTTCTGATCAGCCAAAACAACCGAGTACCACACTACGACACGCTACCGCAAATGGAGGGAGTTGTACAGTACATCAGGCATCAGCTCAACGCATTGGCGGAATTTATGTACATTATTTGTTATGCATCCTAAAGGTCAGTTTAAATGCTCAATAATCTTTGAGCCTCGATAGTCGAGGCTATGCCAAACTAGAATTGTTCTAGACTTCTATCCACCTACTGCCACAAGTGTCTCTCCACATGTTGCATAACTATTTTATGATATATCATAAGACAAAGTGTCAGGTACGGGTACGCGTACATGACTAACGCCAAGAATCGGAGTACAACTAGCTCAAACAAAATGAGAATGCTAGAGATATGACTTTCATAATGCGCAAGATAACAGATTATATCGTGTACAGGACTTTACCAGAGAATGCAACAGACTTCTCTGAGGGATGATAACTGCAGTGTTACTGCACTGTTCTGCTGCTTTCAGGTTTTCCAGCTTTTTCCGAAATGTCATTTCCCTTTGCATTGCTAGCTCTACTGACATTACATACTTCTTTCTGTCAGCTCCCATTTTCCTCCTCTAATCAAACCCTGTAGTTTACTCATAATAGTCGCACAGTAAGGTTATTATCATAAAAAATGCCGTCTTTCAATCAGTATAAATGTAACAAGGGATTTCCTAAAATTCCGTTCGTATCAAACTCTAAAACGAAATTTTCCCCAGTGCCTAGAGCGGTTTCAAACGACTTACCATGAAACTATCCTGATAAAGTTATGCTACAAAATAATTATGATAATGGGTCTAAAATTCTCTTGAATATAGATTAGATCAGTGACACCATACCTACAGTCCTATAGATACAAATCCAAAATTCTCCGATCCTGTCTAAACTCTACATAATCCGACCTCCAACGAACCCAATTCGATCCTGGGTCCAAAAAATCCAAAACAATGGGATCCAATCTTATCCATGTCTAGTCTAGCAAAACTAGATCTGATCCAGATCTGTACATATCTATCTAGCATTACTACTAATAATACACAAGGTTCTTTTTTTATTTCATAAAATTAAGATTTTTTACATGGTTAAAAATACAGAAAAACATATACTTTGGACATAAAATGGTAAGAAATCGAGAAAGCTTGCAACTTTAACAACGGGAAACATAATTTCTCGATATAATAACAACTAAATAGAAAATAACTTAAATTCTAGCGTCAGTAGCTAGGGTATTGAAAGCGGAATGCCCTCTATAGAATAGATCATGAGCGGAAACATTATAGTATTCCTTTCGTCTCATTCATGAAACAAATGACCGAAACAAAAAGCGTATTATTATACTATAAATAGAAACATTCTTACCAGAGATGCAAAAAAAATTGCATGTGCCCAGACATACAAGCGAGTATATAGTAAATATAATCTACTTAATTGAGTAAAAAATATAACAATTTAAAGTCTATAAAGGTTCTAGAACATATATAGTGGTGGGTGCATTTTCTGGTGGCACCATATAGGACAAATTATAAGGGTATTCTTGTCCTTTTCTCTGACAAGTCCGTACAGAATTATATTCCACAAATTCTACCTGTTGTTAACATATATGATCACACTTGGCAAATGGAAAAGTAGGATTCTTCCTAGAAATTCTATGTGACTCGATTCGTTTCAAAGTACACAAATTCTCGTTGAAAACGGGACATGTCCGTCTTCAATGATGACGGGTCGGATCCCCTCTCACAAGGAGGCAAGTGGGAGGGAATCCGACCCGTTATATGCCATGTCTTCAATGAGACCAACTGAAGAAAATATCCGGCTATATTTTCAGATTTTGGACTCGATTATTTTAATTCTTATGTTTTTGTTCAAAATGAAATAGGCAAGTGTGTCATTACATTCGACGACTATCAAGATAGGACACAAGTGCATAAGGTAATATGAACTTATGCAGTGTCGACGTGACATAGCCTACCATACCAGCTTACGCTAATGACAAGTGACACTGACGCAGACGGTAAACATCTTCTAGCATTAATTGGTAACTCAGAAAACAGGCTCCAGAAATAAATCGAATACGGAGTACGACATAGGAAGAGATTTCTATCAGCAGAGATGGCATCATTAATAAAACACAGTGAAATAAGAGACAGGTAAATAAAACGTTACTGTCAGTAAAAGTCTCACAAATACTTGAGTTGCATGCTTCTCTGAACTCTTGAAGTTTCTGACACAGTGAGTCTCTGATACTTGAAATCGAAAATCTATGCATTATGAAAAACTATCAAATAGACTTTTTTTTTTATTATGAAAAACTATCAAATAGACTAATTTTATTTTCTTTTAAAATTAAAGAACATTTAACAAATACTCCTAGTATACAAGGAAAAGATGAATATGATACAATGTACCCTTTGCAGTCGTTCACTTGTAGAAGATCTACATGTCGAATGATCTTCAGGGCCTTGGCGGTCACTTGATCATAAGTTTCTGCGTTTAAAACCATCAGTCTCTTTGACATATATAACTTCGTTCAAATTCTTGGTTTCTTCAAATTCTTCTCATGTTCCTGGAGTGTAAGAACATGGTTCTTGCATTGGAGGTGGATCCTGAAAATGTACTCATCTTTACACCAAATCCCACAAAACTTACAGTAAAGCCGATCTTTGGCAGTCGACAATGTGCTTCCACCCGGGCCTTTCTTTCCCACAGGCTGTCCCAAAAGCTTCGCCATGTGTCGTTGACCCTTATAGTGCATCATTAGATTGTAGGATGTTGTGCAGTCAATTTGACACACTAAGCAGTAGAAAGTTCCTAAATGAGCTAGGTGATCCGAATTTATTGGCGCTTTTCTTTTTTGATCACTTGGGTTTACTGGCCTCCATATTGGGGTTGACATTGACATTGACATCTGACTATTAGAGGGACTTGGGGTCCAAGTACGGGTCAGACCCGTATGGGGTCGTGGAAATGGAGGCGGTATTGACCCATGAGGCATCCCAGGCCTTTGACATGAGATTTGTGTTGGTACCTGTAGAAAAGAGAATGTATCCAGATGATCGATAATGAGAACTGCATCGACGAACTATAAAGTGATATAATAAGCACAAACTATAAAGTGAGAAATTGTCAAAAAAAAAAAAAAAAACTATAAAGTGAGATAACAGTAACTAAAGACAACGGATTGATTAATGAAATCCCGACGAACTACACACCGTTATTATTCTCTTCCAAGACCACATACCCACAGTTTATTAAGTCCGCCCTGTGATCTAATTTGACCAGTATGAATTGAACAATCAATATGATGAATAATCATTTAAGCTGCTGCTGTCCGACGAAACACGGTCATCCCTTGAATATCAGAATCAGAGTTCCACCATACATAACTACAGCTTTGTCAATTGTCATTGCATTGAGAACATAATGAGATTTTTTCCAGAGGACTCGCCATGAAATTGCATATACTTTGTAATATAAAAAGCGCACATAATTTTGCAAGTCATTTTGTTTTATTCCATCATGTTCCAAATCCTGTTTCTTAACACGGAATTTCCCATTCAATCAACGAGTTTTATGAGTAGCATTGAACATTGTTACTCTATGATTGCAAATAACAAAGGAAAATAAATTCACAACTGTATGCAGAGAACAGTAATCACTAATCAGTAACTGAAACCTGGAAAATCCCAGACAGTAAATCAATCAATCAATCAAACCTTCATTTCTAAGCCTCTTTAATTCAAACAATAAAAATGCCAACATCAATATCTCTACACATAAATCAATCACAAATTATACTACTCCGTATAGGACAGTCTTATACCATGAGACGGTCCACTCTTGTAAAATAACTATTCATTTATTGCTAATAAATAAGTTATCTTTTTACATAATGGGACCGTTTCACAGTATGAAACGGTAATTACTGAAAATCATACAACTCAAGATCACAAACAAAGAAAAGCACTGTTCAAGTAAAATCACAATCACAGTCACAATTCACAAACATTAGAGACTTAGAGTACTAGAGTATAGACTATAGATACATTGACTTAAAAATAGGTAGACCCCACATAAGCTGATCTGGTTCTCACTAAAACCAATTGGCGATAAGGCTACTGGCCTAACTACCCGACTTATAAACTAGTCTCTTCACTCTTTTATCGACCATCCAACCCGACAACAAAAACAAAACAAAAAATTAACTAAATGAATGATTAATAAAGTAAAACTGTAAAAGGGTATTGAGTTACTTGAGAATGGAATGGATCACTGCTACTACTACTGGACTCCATTGACAGTTTTTGAAGCTTGTTTTTGAATGCCATTTCTCTTGCCATTGCAACTTCAGCTGACATTACATAGTTCTTCCTGTCTACTCCCATCTTTTCTTCTACCTTAATCTCACCTTCTTTTAATTAATAAAACTTCTCAAATAATTCCTACTATTTCACATTTCACAGATCTTGTAACGTTTATTATACTGTATGCTTGGTACCCACATACCAAAGATTACTTATTTTTATACTGTTGTCACACTTGTCACTTGTCAGTGTTATGGACCCCCTCTAAAGTTTCTCTTGCAACTTGCATGTAACTATGTAAGTATATAATAAATGCGGTTTTTCTAACACGTACTTCTTAATCGGGTAATTAGAGAAACATTGTTAGAAATATATCAGTAATTATGGTAATTAACATTTACCCTAACGAGAAAAACCGAAATAATAAAAGCCGTTATATAAATCATCAACATCCTTTGACTTTCGATTATAAAAAATAAATTGAAGTATGGAGTAATAACTTTTCTAACGGTAATTGCGGTGTAAGCCTATAAAGTCGTCTGAATATAAAACGTCTTTGTGTGTATAAGAATATTTATTTATTAATAGTTACAAATGACGGTTTCACAAATTGAAAAAACGTAAGACGGTCTTAATCGATAATTTGATAATATTGCATAGGATAACTTTTTTTTTTTTTTTTGGTACTATGCATAGGATAACTTTGGAAATGCAATTAATGGGGATTAATTACAATTTAATTACAATTTAATGAGCAACAAGTAGGTAAGTATGTGACATAAACATTCCATGTTTAGTTTGACTAGCACATAAAACATGATGCATTGTTTTTGTCATAAGTGAACCACTAAACAGAAAGTTTTGTACAAGTAACAACTTTCATGCATGAAAACTGAAAAGTCTTAAAAGATGTCACAAACTCACAATATATTTGTGATTTATTGGAGTATTGCCAATATAAATATGAGTATTGTTTCCCCACTACTTTTAAAAGCTGTGGACCAGACTTCCACTTATATTCAACATTTGGTACTCTAACTCTCTTGGAAAATGTTAACTTGTATAAACTAGACTGTACAAAAGTTTTGTTTATACATAAATTTTCATTTAAGACGGAGATATTCGATCTTAAGTTAAAGACGGAGAAGGTTTACAAACATACACTGGACTAACATGAAGGTTAGTTTTTGCACTTATGAACAACATTAAGTCACTCAGATGGGTTTAAGGTGCAACTACTTCGCCTACTTTTAGTTGATACTTGTCAAAAAAAAATACTTATAAATGATATGGTATTATATTAGATTCGTCACGGACTCATGTCAAATGGTGGTTTTGGGTGTAAAAACTGTCACTATGGGCCGATAATCATATAGCTTTTCACATAGTGAACAGCTGAGATAATTCTTTTTTTATTGACAACTTTAAAAATGATGCAATTACTTATATTAGGGCATAATATACCCTTAATACACTCGTAATTTAAGTATCACAATAGTTGAAAGCAGATTTTTATAAACAATAATTTGGCCAAATACTCTACACATTGAAAATCTGATGCCTTGTCAATTAAAAGGGTGTAACAATAACAAGTTTGAAGCTTTACTTATTTGCAATATTACAATGCTCATGGTTGCCAGACTGAACACACAAACAATTAAAATTACTTGGGTCAAGTGAAATGTGAAATCTTGTAGTTTAGATTCGAGCCATGTAAGACCATAAGGACGGTAAAACTCTCCCTCCTACCGTTTAACAATGATACAATCTCAAGATTTCAAACCTAATTGACGAGGCATGCAAGTATCATTTTGATTTTTGAAGTCTGTAAGAGAAAGGAAGCTTTGCTGTACATTGCTGAAACTATGACAAATCTGCCCTGTTGCAAATTTCTGCCAGTAAACTCGGGTTGTCATAACAAGTATTAGAAGGCTAGCTGCAATACAACAGCATTACCCCATTACCTCAACGATTCCCGCAAATTGCAAACGGGGAGTCGATGTAATTTGGGAAAAGCATTAAGAAAACGAACACTATTTGCTTTCTTTTGAATAAAATGCAGTAAAAGAAAGTAAGAAACTATAGAAGATCATCAGAAAAATCTGTCAGTTTTATTCCTGATAAAAATAACAAAATGAATGAGAGTGTACAAGAAGAATGATTACAGGTCATTCTGTGCATACCTATTATTCAAATTTCTATCTGTATGTAAGATTTTAAGTAAATAAACAAACAAAACCTACAATTATTAACAGTTTTTTAATTCTATACATGACAAACTACAGACAAAAAAGAAGGATCATTACTAACATCATCATTTTCACACCCAAGAATTTTAACCAACATTGATAAAACCTCCTTCATGTTAGGCCTAGCTTGAGGTGACTCAGCTGTACACTTCAAACCGATCCGAAGCAATTCACCCATCTCCACCGTTCCTTCCTCTGCCCCCACCTCCACGACTAGACCTGGACTCACGCAATGGTCTAATTTTACCTCTTCGTTTTCACCAATCACCCGCCTTGCCCATTCTAACAAACACTCTTCTCCACCATCCACGGCCCTCCTACCTGTCGCAAGCTCCATTATTAGAACCCCGAAGCTATAGACATCACCTTTGGTAGTAGCTTGCCATGTCTGTCCATATTCCGGGGCCACATACCCTACGGTCCCAGCCACAGTAGTGGTCACATGGGTCTCACCGACATCAACCACCCTGGCTAGCCCAAAATCAGTAACTCGAGCCTTACCATCTCGGTCTAGTAGTACATTATTGGCCTTAACATCCCTGTGTACTATAGAAGGGTAGCATTCATGGTGCAGGAAGACAAGGGCACGAGCCACATCAATTGCAACTTCTATTCGCATTTCCCATGTTAGCTTTGTTTTGTCTGAAATGAAGTCGTCAAGGGTCCCACCGTCCATGTACTCGTAGACTAGTACTTTGTCGGCTCCATCAAGGCACCAACCATAGAGGTTAACAAGGTTCGGATGAGGCCAGTTGATCCCATGTTGGCTTAGGATTTCCATTTCTGAACGAAATTCTCGCTCCCCTTCAATTCCTCCTCTTTGTAGTTTCTTTACCGCTACTTTTCTTCCATCAGGGAGATTCCCAGCGTAAACTGTCGCGTACCCTCCTCTGCCGATAATTCTGTCGTCTGAGAAATTGCATGTTGCTTTCAAGATGTCGGCGTATGTGAACACTGTTTTGTCGAGTCTGATGACTTTGATAGCATCTAAAAATAATGAAGATGATGAAGTACTGCTTGAAGTGGGTGGGGTGAAATCGTGTGCGTATGTAACGTCTTTCAGAAGATAGCCCGAGTTATTCTCTGATTGCCTCTTTGCTATGCTGTAGACCATTATAGAAAGCACACCAACAATCAACATAACAAGCACCAATATGATGATGACCAGAAATGCAGCCAATTTTGCTGTACTCTTCTTCTTATGTAATTCTGGACTTTTCGGAGATGGTTTTGAGGAGTTGTAAAAAGGCGGAAGAACTAAAAGAGGGTCACCAAGATAGGAGTCTTTGTCAAAAGTCGGAAGCTGCCCTGTCGAAGGAATCACACCGGAGATGAACGGATTAAAAGACACATTGAACTTGTTTAATTCATTTAATTCACCCAAGCTTGCAGGGAAGATCCCTGAGAAATTGTTCAGGGATAGATCAAGATCTTGGAGACACTTCATGTTTCCCATCTCCGTCGGAATTCTACCTGAGAAATTATTCTGAGATATATTCAAGACAACAAGAGGCAGACTTCCAATTTGCGAGGGCAATTCACCATTGAACATATTACCAGCAAAATGAAGCATACTGAAATTCTTCATCCGAACAATCTCTGGCGGTATTTCACCAGAAAATTGATTGCCAGACAGCTGAACATAACCGGAAATCTGAAGGGTCTGAACATTTGTGCCAGGCCTACACATAGGGAATAGACCGTACCCTTTAAGTACTCTGTCCCATATATCTCTACAACGCTTTCTAGTTAGTAACGTAAATGCAAAGCTAAACGGGGGATAACTCGCTGGTATCCATCTCTTCATTGCTGAGCATTCACCAGACCCAGGAATAAGTTTTTCCTGACGATTTGAAAGAAACGTAGGCATAGGGTTATTCCCTATATTCATCAGCTCAGGAGGTAGTTTCCCCTGCAAATTGTTGTTGGCTATATTGAGCCATAGCAAGCTGCTACAATTCCCGAGTTCAGGCGGGATTTCACCCGTCAAGGAATTGTTTTTCAGCATAAGCCAAAGAAGGGACTTTAAATTGCCAAGACTTTTTGGAATTGATCCTGTCAATGTGTTGAAGGAGAGATCAAGAGCTTGAAGTCGAGTAAGACTACCAAATTCAGACGGAATTTCTCCTGAAAATTGATTATAACATAGGTCCAGGAATTGCAAAGATGACATCTTGGAAATTTCAACCGGAAGTGAACCAGCAAAGTTGTTGTTAGCGAGGTCTAGTCTCAAAATGTTTGGCAATTGCAGAATTCCCGAGGAAATTATCCCTCCGGTGAAATTATTCCCGTGTAAAACCAGAACCTTCACCTGAGTAAATCTTCCTAGAATTTCCGGAATATCATTATGAAACCCGTTATTACCAAGATCCAGAAACGCCAAGTTCTTACATTTCAGCAATGACTCAGGTATTTCCCTTGAGAAGTTATTTCCTCCCAAAATCAGCACTGCAAGACTAGATAACGATCCGAGACTTTCAGGAATACTCGACGAGAAACTATTCCCACCTAAAATCAACACCCTCAACTTCTTACAATTCGAAACTTCCTCAGGAAACTCCCCAAAAAACTCATTCTCTGACAAATCCAAAACATCCAAGCTGCAATTCCCCTCAAAAAATTCCGGCAAAATCGAACCCTGAAACCTATTCTCCCCCCCATTGAAGAACTTCAACCGAGCAAAACCCGGCCATAGATCCCCGCTAAAGTCATTTGCACTGATATCAACATACTCCAATTTAGGGCACCCATCAAAACACCCATCAGTAGACCCTGTAAAGTTATTACTAGAGATATTCAACACCCTCAAATTACTGCAAACTGCAGGTAAACTAACCCTAATTTCACCCCCAATTTTATTAAGAGACAAATCCAACACCTCCAAGCTGTTCAACCCAGTTAAATTCAACTGCCCACCAATTGTATTATGTGACAAATTCAATTGCTTCAGATTTTTACACAAACTCAAACCCTCAGGAATCACACTCAAAGTATTACTAGACAAATCAAGTGTTCTAAGTTCTATCAAACTCGAAAAATTCCCTGAAATTACCCCATTAATGTTACAGCCAGAAAGATCAATCCCGGTCACGCGACGCGTGTCGGGATCACAGGAAATTCCAGCCCAACTGCAAGGGTTTATGCTGACATTCCATTGAGTGTACTTTCCTCTATGCATTTTGTTTTTTGTCTCCAAATATGACTTCAAATTCAGTAAGTTATCTCTGTCACTTTCTTCCATTGTTGTCAGAGTATCTGCCTTGGTTACTGTGCCTAATCATTATCATCAATCATTATGTCTCAAAAATCTTTCTTGAAAACTCCAACCATATATAAAATAAATAAATTAAAAAAACATTTAAAAATACTGTACTGTATAACTGTATTAATTATAACAATAAAACATTGAAACCCCACATACTGTAAAACATGTTCATTAAAAACAAACATGACAAAATAAGCAAGCACCGAGTCTCATTGAAGACGGGTATGATTGCCTCTCACAAAGAGTCTCACTTGCCTTTTTGGGAGAGGCAACCCGACCCGTCTTCAATGAGACTAGCTGGACAAAATAAACAAAAGGGTACCTGATAAAAGAATCGTCAATATGATGAACGAAAGTAAAATTATAAAACCATGACGACCCAAATCAGAATCTTCTTCTACCATGATCAATATATTCACTTGTTATATTATTGTCGTCGTTGTCGTCGTCTTTCTTCAGTTGTTTGAGAGTAATAAACACTTTACTCAAAACTTGAAAAGCCTAATTAAATTCATGGCTTTAAGCACAAGATTATTTTTGATAAATGACGGCAAAATGTGGTACAAGAAAGTGATACTATACCAAATATGGAACTCAAACACTAGGGTGGTCTAGTCAAAAAATATATATATATATAAAACAAATTGTGGTATGAATTCTCCAAGTTTGTTTTTTTTGTTTTTTTAAAAAGTGAAAGGAATAAAGTTTTCTTTATTATTAACTTCTAATATAGTAAATAATACAATATATTTTGTTCCTTGTTTAACTTTGATAATACATGGATTAATATAGTATATTATGAATATAAAAGTAATATAATATGAATATGAATATATGAATATGATGATGAAGTTTATTAAGAGTTTTGGCAAAGTTTTCCATGGTTGCAAGTTTGGGTAAATGGTCGTCATACCGTGGGAAGACAAGAAGCCTTATGTGGAATGAGTCGCCTATTTTGACTTAGACTATTTATAATAAGTTGAAATTTGTGACTATAATTAATGTTTTTTTTTATTTGTTGATAGTCCAATTCTAGAATGAATGTAACATGTTTATGTGGTGACTTATTTGTTTTTGTTTTCATGAATATTGTTAGAGTTAGATCACTTAGATGTCATTTCCCCATCGGGTAAAGTTATGAAAGGTGATAACTTTATGATCTAATTTAATTCTCATTAGTAATATATTCAACACAAATTCTCATTTGTAATATTCAGTGTTCGTTACAAGCTTTTGACGGGTCGAATTACTCTCACAAACTTGCAAGTGGGAGGCAACAGGAAAACCATTGATTTTCCACTTGCAAACTTGTGAGAAGAATCCGACCCGTCACAAGCTTTTGACGGATAGATCTGTCACAAGCAAGACTAATTGCTATATATGGCTCACTTTACATAAAAAAAAATGAATTTCGGTAGAGAATGATCTGACATATATGACGAAACGGTTTTTTTTTATTTGGTAACAAATTTGTTAATTACGTTGGTTATAGGTCGTGATTTATTAGTTATATCATTAATTTGAACAATACTTAATTATATCAAATCGACTTACAAACGTATATTTGTTTATCATTTTCATTTTAGGGTGTCTCGTTCATTAGTTTACATTTTTATATTAAAAAGTTTTCTATGAGTAATTTTATCTTTCATGTGAACATTATTGTTCACTTGTCATCTACTAAATTGAACCACAAATAATTCTCTATTCTATCGTTGATGTTTGTGCCAAAAACTAAGGTAACCAATTGACCAAGACGTGAGGTGTATTTTAACGAAACGTATCCAGTTCAATTGAATGGAGGAGGGATTATAAGCTATGAAGTGCATTTTGTGGGCGTGAAACTTTGATGGTGATTGCAAGTTTGTAAGTCAAAGTTAGGTGAGTAGTTTTCATTCGTTAATGAGTTAATGGGGGTGGGAATGAAATGAGTAGTTTACATGCATGGTAAGGTATGGCCGGTGAAGATTTGGTATGGTGTAACACAAATAAATTACTAGTTTTTCCTTTTTTTATTATTTATATGTACTTTATGTCACTTGTTTGCAAAGTGGCAATCACACAAGAATTTACGACATTGTAAATGATTCCAATTAGACATGGGGAAAAGGGCGGGTCAGCCCGGCCCGGCCCGGCCCGACCCGGCTATCTGGCTATTATGACCCGGCCCGGCCCGGCCCGTGCCAGACCCGTTCCAGCCCGCCCCTCCCCCCTGGTCGGGCCCGGGTCCATGATTATTAGCCCGGCCCGCTCCCCAGCCCGCCCTCCTGGCCGGCCCGCTCCCCAGCCCGTCCTTGGCCCGCCCCACCCAAATATACCATTTTAATTATGTAAGCTACCAATTATCGTATTATTTTTTTTCTTTTCTCCACATTTAAGTTAAAAAAAAAAAAAAAAATCGAACTACTCTACTGGCCCGGCCCGGCCCGGCCCGGCCCTGAATAAACCCGCCCACCCCAACCCCACGGGCCAGGCCCGGGTCAACACTCAAAGAGCCCGGCCCGGCCCGGCTCAGCCCGCCCTCCCCAACGGGCCTGGCCCGGGTCAGACCAGGTGAACCCGGCCCGCCACCGGGTCAGCCCGGCCCGGCCCGAACCCGGCCCGGTACCATGACTAATTCCAATATCTAAGTCACAGAAGGATATAATACAACCGGTGGTATAATATCGAAGGTTTATAATAAAGTTTCTGAGTATTGTTTTAAGAACGGAATTAGAGCTTTATTATAAAGTTTTTTAGTTTGTTAACTTAAAGATTAAAGTTTTAAAAAAATATATATATATAACTCAAAAAAACGCGCGCTACATATATACAAGTTCAGTTAAATTTGAGTTTTGACGTCGAAAAATCTAAATGTAACTATTAAACTTTAAAAAGCTCAAAAAATACACATAAACTCAATTATATATATAACAGGTCTGATATAATACATCAGATGCATGTTTTTTTTTCAACATATACTCTCTTTATCGAGATCAATCTTTATTTATTTCCGGTTAAGATGCATCAATCATAGCTATACTTTTGGGGTAAATTAATAATTTATATACTCGTATAAAGTTATATATAATACCTAAGATAATTTATATACTTAAAATATTTAAGATAATTATATATACTTAAAATACCTAAGATAATTCATTTTCACAAAACTAATTCCTAAAATATTAATTTCTTCCAAATTTAATACCATGGCTCAAAAAAAATATAAATTGATCATATTGCTCTTGCCGGCTAACCCATCTACCCTTACTCCATTACATTAATCTATTAAATATTCACAAATTCTCATTTCAAACGAAGCCCCCTAACAAGAAAGCAAGTGGAGCAAGCTTTCTTGTGAGGGGGCATGACCCGTCTAAAGCTTTTAGACGTATCGCCCGGTCTAAAACAAGACATGCTGGTAAGTATTTTTTATCAACCCCTACATCCACCAAAATGTGATACCCCGGCCAAGAGCCCACTGCCATCTTCATAAACCACCTCCTCTCCCACCTGTACCACCAAAAACATTGGCGGCGCCGCGCCTGCCGTCCCATGTGGCATCCAGTTCGCGTGATAGATTGAATTTTTTTGAGCATCATGCTAAAAAGAATCATATTTTATTGAGAATGCTTGCTAATTCAATTTGTTGTGAGCGGGGGCGAACCCATAAGGTAGCAAGGGGTAGCAGCCGCTACCCCAAGCCCGGAAAAATGAATGAGAAAGACGACTTTTTGCTATCCCGTACATGGCTGGGACTATAGAATATATCATATAGTAAAAGCGATATAATAGCAAGAAAATAGCAGTGCACAAGTGGTAAAGTTGTGGGCTTAATCCCACTCATCCAAACCACACGTGTTCAAGCCTCTCAACAAGCAATTTTTGGTTTTCCTTCACATCATTTTTGTTTGTTTGATTACTAACTATATCTTTGCTACTGTATCTAACCTATACCAACAACTCGCTATTTTACAAATTATTAGTTGCCACTCCCTCTGTTTCAATCATTTATTTACCCATTTGATTCTTTGTGAGTGCTAATTTAATTAAAAGTAAACAAATAATTGAGACGAATAATGTAAATTATTTTTTATATTATAAGTTGTCGCACTTTTATTAATAACAATTGTGTACGAGTTGTTCACGTATTGGTCATAAGAAGTGCTAAACTATTAGGATTAGGACTCAGCCGCAGTAAATAGTTTCAAAACAATAAGCATGAAAAATAAAAAACTTTTCAAACTAAGAAAGAGTTATTTAAAAAAAGTATTATGTTCATCCGTGTTTCTTTTACCAAGAGGGAATGTTAAAAAAATTTCGCTACCCCATATATAAAATCCTGGGTTCGCCCCTGGTTGTGAGTAACATAATATTGAAAAACAATAGGTTCCAATCAATTTATTATTAAAAGATACTTCCTCCCGTTCTCTTTGACCTTAAATACATTAAAAATTACGAAGTATAAAATTTTGGAGCATAATTTTTAAGTAATTATATTTAAGTCGATTTACAGATTACTACCTATTATAGTTAAGATTTTTCAAAATATTATATATTATATATTATACTATTTTCTTCAAAGTACTACCCACATCCAAAAAGGCAAAGAGAGAAGAAAACCCGACTTACCCAATAAGGAAAGAGGGAAGAAATGACCGACTAGGAGGGAGTATTAAATAGTATAAGTAAATTAATAACATAAAAGTGTATAAAAGTAATAAGATTGAGTCACATATATACTCGATGTTTTGTGGTTTTATGATTTTATATTAATATTTTCTATTAAAAATAAGAACCGTATCGGAAACCGTATATCCGGTTTCTAATTTTGCCGATACGTATCCGATACGGTTTTTTTAAAACCGTATCGTATATACGGAAATTCGTATCGGATATACGGAAATCCGTATAATTGAAACCGTATATCGTATCGGATACGTATAATAAAACCGTAACGTATAATTTTGCTCAGCCCTAGTCAAAGTATTATCTTGAAGAGACGAAGACCGTGGAAAAATCATGGTGGATGGGCGGAAGTATTTTTTTGAGGAGATTATTAAAAAAACTATGGACTTAAATACTCAAGTGTAGTATTTTTTAAGAATAAGGGCTTGTTTAGTATGAGAGTAATTATTACAGGAGTAATAGAGCTTAAATGAACTAAAAAATGAAGGGGAGTGAAGGGGTTGGAGATGGAAATGGATAGAAATGGGGAAATATAGTGTAATAGTCCCGAGTAAAAGTTACCTACCTCCCTCCTCAACGGCCTCAAGTAATGCATTACCTCCATATGGAGGTAATAATTCCTCCCTCACCTCCTTTTTACACCCGCCATAACATCCACAAAGCACCAATCTCCTCCAATTTCTTCTTATTTTAGTTCTCAAAACTCCCTTAATAATTACTCCTATCCCAAGCAAGTTCTAAGAGGGGATGAATTAAGGTTGCTTTTAATAATACGTGTTGAGAAGGGTACTCTTTAGTCTTTATGAGAATGTATGATCAAATGACTGATTGTTGAGGACACATACAATATGTCATTGTTACAAAATCTACAATCAATAGCTAATTTTATATGTAGTCCGTACGTAGTGTTTAGCAAATTACATTTCTACTTCTATTAAATTGAAAGTCAAAACTTATCTCAAGATTGAAAACGTCATGTGATTAAAACAAAGAGTAGATGTATATATTTGACCATATATTATTGTTTCATTTATTATATTATAGAGAGTTTATGTATTTGGCCAAATATCAATTCATTGATTATATTGATAATCCTTCATCATTTAGACATGTGATCAACTTACTTGTTTAATTTTTAAGCTAAATTGTCATCAAACTCATTTTTTAAATAATGTCGAAAACAAAATAATTGGTAAATTGGAGCTGACACTTCATGTGGCGAGTTTAAAAGAGACATGCAGTCAATATGGCGTCTTTTGACTGAATAAACATTCAAGAGCCAAGATAACAGAGAATACAAAGTTAAAATACGTTGTAATGTTTTTTTCCTTCCAATACATCGTGGAGTGGCTAGGTAGCACCAATATGGACATGGAAACGTGATACAGCATCCCGTGAAGTTTAGGACACGGGACACGTTATTTAAATTTAATAAAATATATATTTTATATTTATAAATAACGTACGATTTTTTTGTGTATTGATATTTGATATTAAATATATATAATTGAAGGTAAAATTTGAATTTTGTTATAATTCATTCTCATTTTCCACCCAAACTCATCTTATAATCAATCTATTTTCCTCTTTCAACCTCTCATTCCTTGTTATAATTCACGGTATACAACACGGGATGAGTGATTAGGAGGAGTCTCCGTGCTACCTAGTGGAGTGGTCGACTAGTCAAGGAGTGGTGTGTATACGAAATCCCATTTTTATAGATAGTTTTGTCTTACTCCATATTTTAAATTTTCCTTTTTGTTTTTCAACATTATTTAACAAAATATTTATGTTTACGTTTTGCAGGATATCAATCCCCCTTATACTAAAAGATTAAGAGCTTACTAAAATTTTCCCGCCTAAATGATTTATTCTATAAATATACTTTCTTATATCATATCTACTACTAGATCTACTATTCAAAACAATAAATAACTATATTCTTTATAAAAATGGTATGATATTATTTTTTGATTTTTATAGACATATTTATAGGATATTCTGATTTTGTTACATAAATTAATTATACGTATTATGTGATTGAAATATTTTACTGTGATTATTTTTATTGATCCAAATATGATGACAGCAGATATTTCTTTAGCAAACGTTTTCTAAATATTTCTACTATTCTGTCTTTTGATATGAACTTATGTAGTACAAGTTAATAGTATTCATAGATATTTTTTTACTTCTACAACAAAAAAAACTTACAAATTATATATATTATTTCTTACATTTAAACTTAATATCTGTCTCTACTACATAGTATGTGAATATTTAAATTTTGTTTATTTAAAAAATTATTATTTAGCGTATACTAAGTATATTTACTACAACACTTATCTTATCTGATTGTATTACCAATGTCACTATTTCATATTTATGTTATACTTTTACTGGATATAATGGTAATAGAACAATTTTTTTTCAAATAAAGTTAACAATGTTTCAGTAAAACCGACAATCTTATTATAAGTAAAAAGGTTGAACCTTCTCTTTTCTACCTTTTAAAGTTTTAATACAAAACATTAATAATAGTAAATTATGTGAATAAAATTCAATTAGAGTTATACGAATGATGTAATTGTTAAATTCGGTAATATTTTAATTTAAAAAACCGCGCATTCGCGCGGGATCTATACTAATTAATTTATTATGTAAAAAAATTAAATGTTACTAATGTAATAATGTGCCTAATTTATTTAGGCCAGAATCCGTACGTGTGAAACAAAAAAAGAGATATTGATCGAGATACTTGGGACACTCTATATTAGCGAAAATGCTACATATATACATAACATAATGCGTATGAAACTTTTATACACCTCCAATAAGATAATGACATATGGCCTTTTTTTATTTTAACTTGAATTAGTTATATTGTTACTGTTTTTTTTCTTTCAATCATAGATTCATATGGTGTACAATTATGAAAACATTTTTTAGAAGGAGATTTGCACCAAAGATAAACAAAACTTTAACAGGATAATAAATAAATAAGTGGCTTTAATTTTCACTCACCCAGCTTTCGAATAGTTTGTAATAATAAACTTGAATATAAAACTTTGTCAGGATTCAAATATCTGAAATCCTTAGATTCATATGTGCACAACGCATCGATCCGTTCATATATGATACAAATACGACAATTAAATCCAAAAACAAACTGTTTATAAACACGGTCAACTAATCAACTTAGAGTACTTTAGACCCTTTAACATTTAACCTTATGATAAGAATAAGAGTTAGCTTAAGTGGTAAGAGCTCTCTTACACTAACCGCGAAATTGACGTTTCGATTTTACTCACGACAAAGTGCGCTTACTTAAACCCAAAAAAAACATTTAACACTTATTCTTCCACTTTAATATAGACATGGGAACTCAATATTCTTGCACTTTAATTGCATCACGAACCACTTCATAAGCATCTTTAGGTCTAGCTTTCTTAACACCAGCATTGAACCAAACTTTATCAGACTTATAACTTTCCACATGAATACTTGTGACTTTAACCCAAACTAAAACTTTAGTCTTCATACCTTCAACTCCCATAAGTTTTCCTCTAGACAATGTTGCTTTTACTCGATTTGAGTATCGTACAATGCTCGAGTCCTTGAACGATAACTCAACCGGGGACGACATGTGCACAATTAACTTGGATTTTGATTCGTCGTACTCGTAACATATAATGTTCTGAGGGAAGAGTCCTGCCGGAAGGTTGTTGTCTCGGAGAAGCTCCGGCAATGGTTTTTGGTTTTTGCCTTTCAATTTGTTGATTACCCACTTTGCTTTATCTTCAATTGTACTTGAAAAAGACTACAAAAAGAAAAAAAAATTATTTTCTTACGAGTTAAGCTAGCACGATTTTGATTAAATCAGAAATGAGTTGCATAAATAGCTATAATTATGAGTATGGATCATGGTTCATATTCTCGTGTCTCATTACATAGCGTTTAACTCCCAACTGAGCATCCAATTAAAGTAATTTACGCTATTCATAAGGAAGAACAGTCAGTTACAAGTGGAGACACGAAAATGACACATATGACAGTATGTAATGAGACTCAGCTCAAAACTAGAAAAAAAATCACAAACAAGGTTGATTAAAAGGGAGATTAATGACTAAACATACATTAAGATCTTGAGTAATGTTGAATAAATCTTCTTTTGCCTTCTTAGAGATCCACAAGCTCTTAACTTTCAAGCTTCCAACTTTTGTTAGTGCTTTCTCCATTTTTCTTCTTCTTCACGTACTACGTACATTTGTTAACCTATGACTCTTCAAGTATTTAATTTATGAAGTTTATGAAACCTTAATTATCAATAATCTATTTTCTTGATCACTCATTAGTCATTATTACAAGCTAAATTAGAATGCAAGCAAAAACTAGTTGTCTTTGTCTTCGGTTATTATGCTTCAATCACAAGATTATAAGATGTGCCACACACAAATACACAATGAGTATCAACTAGATGATGTACACTCCAAATGACAACTGTTGTCATCATTATGACCTTATAAAACAACAAATTCTCGTTTAAGACGGACATTATCCGTCTTAAGTTTAAAACTGGTCAAAAACATACCAAATCACATTTCTCGCTGCCTAGAAAATATCAAAAGTTTTGTCTTTATTACCACAATGTGAGGTGATTTGGCCCGCCTAAAGCTTAAGACGAATAGTGTCCGTCTTAAGCAAGACTTACCATTTTAAAACAAGCTTGGTCGTTACCTGATCTGAATTTATTTACTTTGCACCCAAAGTTATGGAATACTAAAATGTAAAACATTTCTTCATTTAATAATGATATGAATTTTGGAAGGGAAAAAAAATTGTCATTTGATATGAGAATAACCAAACACAAATTTGATTTTATTTTCATGCTTTGAAAGGTGGAAATCAAAATATTTAAATTCAATTCCAAAATTTCATATCAAGCGTGATAACAACACGTGGTAGTTGTCAAAGGAGGGCCCATCGTAGCTTCATGAAAATAATGCTCGAACTTAACCGTACAACTACGAAAAAACACCCCGATACTTGTCAAATTTCCAACTATTTAATTTTGCCTCAAAATTTTGTTAATAATATTACACTTTAGTAAAGTAAAAATAATATTCATCCATCCCTATCATTCGTTTACTTTTTTTTAATTATTTGTGAGAGTTATCTCGGTAAAAGATAAGCAAATGCTGAAATAGTTATGATTCATTTTACCATATTTTGATGTAAAATTGTCTTTTGTAAATTGTTGTTAGAGGTTGCCAATGTGGTGAGCTGCCCCGACACTTTAAGCCATATTTTGGTAGCCCCCTAGGACTCGAACTGGGCCAGCCTTTTCCCCCTCAACCCGACCTATGTCAAATTGTCAAGTGCGTTGACTACTTGACTTGGTCCAAGTAAGATTACATACTTACATGGATCCCCCGCCTGACCCACGTTAACTCCGACACCAATTGGTTGTGCTTTGGCCCACCTTTTCCAACCCAACCCAGGCACGGCCCGAACACCAGCGCCTCCAACGGCTCCTAGGCTCCAACTGCCGTGCCCGGGCCGGCGGTAACGCCTCCTAGTGCCGTGCCCGGCCCTAATAACCACCCCTAATTGTGATGCATAACAGAAATTAGGCAAAATAGAACTTAAGACTCTTGAGCATTTCACACTCTCCCTCCAGATTTCAAAAACTCAAATGTCTCATGCACTACTGAACACTATCCTGAAAAACCCATCATTAATCACCTCTAAATCCCAAGCAAAACAATTTCATGCCCAAATTATCAAACACAAAGGATTCAATCCTTATAATCTCTCATCCATCCTCTTACCAATTTACTCAAAACTCAATCTTTTACATGAAACACTCAACATTTTCACCCTTTTTCATAATTCATCACCACCACTTATTGTTTGGAAATTTATGATTAGATGTTACACTTCTTCTGGGTTTTATTACGAATCTTTATCTTGTTTTAATCAATTTAGAGCTTCTGGGTTATACCCAGATCATAATGTGTTCCCTTCTGTTATAAAGTCTTGTACTTTTTTAAACAGTTTGAATCTTGGTGAATGTGTTCATGGTTTTGTTGTTAAAATTGGTCTTGATTTTGATAGGTATACTGGAAATGCGCTTATGAACATGTATTTGAAATTGGAGGGTTTGAGGGATGAAATTTCGGGTCGTAAAGGACATTCCTTTCATATGTTTGATGAAATGCCTCAGAGAAAGATAAATTATGATGATGTCGGTTTTCGGCCGAGGGAGGATTTTGATGAAATGGGTATTTTTAGAGTGAGACGAAGTAGTGTTCAGAAAATATTTGAGTCTATGCCATGTAAGGATCTTGTTTCATGGAACACTGTAATAGCTGGAAATGCTCAAAATGGGATGTTTGGAGAAGCTTTGGGAATGTTGAGGGAGATGGCAAATGCTGACATAAAACCGGATGCTTTTAGTCTTTCGGGTGTACTTCCTATGTTTGCGGAACTTGTTGATGTTGGTAAGGGGAAGGAGATACATGGGTATGCTGTTAGGAGTGTGCTTGATGGTCACTTGTATGTGGGAAGTGGCTTGATCGATATGTATGGAAAATGTAACCGGGTAGGGGATGCGTATAAAGTCTTTATTCGGTTACCACAGTGTGATATTATCTCATGGAATTCGATTATATTAGGATTTGTGCAGAATGGTCTTTTTAATGATGGCCTAAGGTTGTTCAGGGAAATGGTAATGGTTAAAGTGAAGCCTGGTAGTTTTTCATTTTCGAGCATCATTCCAGCTTGTTCTCATCTAACAACTTTACGATTGGGAAAACAGCTACATGGGTATATTGTTCGTTGTGGATTTGAGGACAATGTATTAATTGCTAGTTCATTAGTCGATATGTATGCAAAATGTGGTTACATCAAAATTGCTAGGTGTATCTTTAGTAATATGAAAGTACACGACGTTGTGTCATGGACGGCCATGATCATGGGCTATGCTCTCCATGGGCATGCTCATGATGCCATTTCTTTGTTCAATCAAATGGAAAATGTGGGACTGAAACCCAACTCCGTTGCTTTTGTAGCGGTTTTAACTGCTTGTAGTCATGCTGGTTTGGTAGACCAAGCTCATAAGTATTTCAATAGCATGATCAATGATTATAGAATATCTCCAGAATTAGAGCATTACTCAGCATTAGCGGACCTTCTTGGCCGAGCTGGAAGATTGCAGGAAGCGTATGACTTTATCAGTACGATGCCTACTCCTGTAGGATCTGTCTGGTTGACATTGCTGGCTGCTTGTAGAAAACACAAAAATGTTGAAATAGCGGAAAAAGTGGCACAAGAAGTGTTCCGAATGGATCCTGAGAACATCGGAGCATATGTTTTGATGTCTAACATATATTCAGCCGCAAAGAGATGGAAAGAAGCTGCTCAAGTGAGAATTAGCATGAGAAAAAAGGGGATTGTCAAAAAACCAGCTTGTACCTGGATCGAAGTGAAGAACAAGTTACATACATTTGTAGCCGGAGATAAATCTCATCCATCTTATACATTGATAACGAAGGCTTTAGAAAAGCTTCTAGACGAGATGGAGAAAGAGGGATACGTTCCTGACACAAGTGAGGTGCTCCATGATGTCGATGAAGAGTACAAGAAAAGTCTGCTCAATAGCCACAGTGAAAGATTAGCTATAGCATTTGGGATTATCAGTACTCCAGAAGGAACACCTATATGTGTGACGAAGAATATACGTGTTTGTACTGATTGCCATACTGCTATAAAGTTAATGTCTAAGATTGTTCACAGGGAAATCATAGTGAGGGATAATAGTCGGTTCCATCATTTCAAAGATGGAAAATGTTCTTGTGGAGATTATTGGTAGCGCGAAAAATAGTACTCTGTACTTCGTAGCTAAAGTGATTTACTCCGAGTACTCGATTTACTCCATATTGTGTGACTGTAGTTTTAGGTCAGTCAGATAAGGGAGATGATGGGTACCTAATTTTGATTCATTGCACATTAATTAGATTGTATTTGCAACTCAGTAAACAACGAGTTGTATCTTCAGATTCAGAAGCAAAATGCTGCACTTAAAAGCAGCTATGTTATTTGCTTCTCTGTATCTTTACTAAAGCATTTTTAAAATAATGCTAAAAAAATAAGTATTTGTCGTTTTGGGTTGGGTTTAAAACTATTTATCAAAATGGTGTTTACCAGCTCCATGACTACCATGTGCATTAGGATAGGCTCTTTAGCCTTTCTTGTACATAACTTTAGGCACAAATTCTCATTTGTGACGGGACGATCTGTGTGACGGGTCAAATTCCTCTCACAAAGAGCAAGTGGCAAGGCAAGTGGGTGGCAAATGGAGAGAGGACTTTAGGGGGGTGAGAATTCCACGACAATGACGGACACTTATCAAACGAGCAAACATTCTCTCCATTTTTTGTCCATTGTCTGTAATAGATTCATAATTCATATACTATTATTTGTCACCGACCGTTAGGTCATTTTGGGAAATAATCTTGATTGTTTAAAAGAAATGGAGAGAGGAGTTAATGGAGAGGGCCTAAATTACTTATCAACTACTCTACGGGCTTTTCTATGTACTTTTAAGCATGGTTATACCGTTCATGTGAGAGAGGAGCCGTAGAGCATTTGATAACATTCGTGGTGTTATCAACTCTCGACCTTTGTTACATTCACAAAAGAACAACACATTGAGCATTAAAACAAGGACCACAAACTCATAAGAGTCATAACTCATAACATGTGTTAATTTGACAATCCACTTCGGCTACATGTCGCGTGTTGGATACTTGAAGTTATCCATCACAACATGACACTTGGACACTTCATTTTAAACCAAAACACCTGAAAACTTCACGGAAAATAACCATATTCGCCACTTTGACACCGCGTCATGATCGACACTTCTAACCGAGTCTAAGTAACACAGCTTATAACATGATAAATATTAACCACATAATAATCAAAATAGAATAAACTTTTGAAATAGATGAATATGAGCCACAAGGCCCACACCAAAAAAAAAAAATTGAAATCTCAAAAAAAGAAAAAAAAAGAAAAAAAAAAAAAAAAAAATTCTAGTGGACCGTGTTTGAAAGCAAAGAAAACCCTAATTAAAAATTTCCGCAGCCCAACAAACATATCACTATAAAACCTCTCAAAATCCCCAATTTTCCTCGTCACTTATTTCTTCACCTTCTGGAAAATTCAATCAATCAAATCAATCAAAAAAAGGAAGAAATAAGAAAAATGTCGGACGACGATCATCATTTCGAATCATCGGCCGATGCCGGAGCATCCAAGACTTATCCTCAACAAGCTGGTACTATCCGCAAAAATGGTCACATCGTCATCAAAACTCGCCCTTGCAAGGTTTCCTTTTTATCCTAATTTCTTTGTTTTTGATTTTATTTTTCTGGGTTTTGTTTTTTTTAGTTGTTTTTATCGTGTAAAATTGTTTCCCTGATCTGTTATTTTGGTTTGATTTGGGTTGATTGTGTTTTGATGATTAGGGTTTTATTTGTGGTGTATGATTTGATCGTTTTGTTCTAATTTTTTTTGAGAAAGGTGATTTATTTAGTTTTTTTTTTTGTTAATTATTTTATTTTAGGATAATATTTTTAGGGTTTGTGGGTTTTGGATTAACTTTTTACGAAGTACCTGTTTATTTCTAAGTTATGTTTGTGGGTAATATTATTTTCTAAGTTTAGTGAGTCATTTTGATTTATTTGATATAATCGAAACAGAATAATTATTCTTTGATTCCATCGGAATTTGCAAATTATTTTTTTGGTTGTTTGTGCTCTGTGCAGTAATGATTTGTTTTGGTCAATAAGTCTCTCTTAAGACGGAAATATTCTTCTTAATATTAAAACGGGTCAAATACGTGTCACTTACATAGATAAAAACAAGCCTTTTGCTAATATCTAGGCATTTTGTTTTTCGTCTTATCTATGAAAGTCGTAGTTATTTGAATCGTCTTAAAACTTAAAGACTAATAGTGTCCGTCCTTACGGAGTACAACTTTGGTTAGAGTAAGTACTTTTTTATTTGGATTTACGCAATTGTGGTTACTATTTATCTGTGATAACAGATTAATGTAACAGTTAAATCCCAGTTGCGGTCGTTGTAGAGAATTGTTCTTTTGGGTTTTTGCATTTTGACACGGATGGCGTAATTGCTGTTTATTTTTCTGGTTACTGGTGATTAGTGCACTCATTAAGTTACAGTATTTTTTTGTAAGGTCGCTGCAATGTTTGTATGCTGTTTCATGCAGGTGGTTGAGGTTTCCACCTCTAAGACTGGCAAGCACGGTCATGCCAAATGTCACTTTGTTGCTATCGACATCTTCACTGCAAAGAAGCTGGAAGATATTGTGCCTTCATCTCACAATTGTGATGTACGGAACCCTCATGTCTTCTTATTGTTGTTGAGATTATGTGAATCCCAATTATCTCTTGAATGTTGACGGTTTTTCTGTTTTTGTAGGTTCCACATGTCAACCGTGTCGACTACCAGCTGCTTGACATTACTGAAGATGGCTTTGTAAGTAACCTTCTGGCTCCAGGCCACTGTTTTAATGATATTGTTGAAGCCATTGTTTATCATCCGGTAGTCTATAATTTGGCACTTTTCTAAACGATAAAATAGATTCACAAATCCTTAGACAGGCTTCTTAAGAGAAGACAGTCATGATAGTATGAGACGGACCCATAAGAGAACTGATTTGGGGGTGGGGGGTTAAAATGTTAAATGGGCTGACCTCCACTATATTTTATCAAATTGTTCTGCAAAACACTAATTGATATTCACTTAAGTTCATTAAACTACCACTCATCAATAATCACCTTATTTATTTCGCTTCCTGTGTTGCAAACTCCTTAATTATAGTAAGCAAAAAGCACCAATAAAGTTTATAGCACCAGCCAATCACAAATCATTTTATTGGTTTTATCTACCGTTAAGCCTAAAAAGTATCATTAGGCCATAATCATATGTAGGGGAGGGGAAGTAAGATGTGGGAAACCGGGAAGCATTGGAACGTAGATAAGCTGATTATTATGATTTATTTTTATACCAATACCAACAAAATATGTCTAGTACCATTGCTCTTGTCAATATTACGTGAGTAATTACAATATATTTTTACGGATTACGTAGTATAGAATAATTGCTGTAGTTTTTTACTCTTATTAATCAAGTTGATATACACACGCATTTGCTTAAGCACTAATTGACATTTGCTTATATTCATTAAATTATCACTGCAGGTGAGTTTGTTGACTGACAGTGGTGACACCAAGGATGATCTCAAGCTTCCTACTGATGATGCCCTTGCGAAGCAGGTGCTTTCACTCGCCTCACCCTTATACCGTTCTAATTTAATTTTTTGTCTTGGAGCTGTTTGATTTAATGCTTTTTAACTTTGGGATTTATATTTTGTTATCTAATACTACAAGTTTATTTATTGTGATCAGATGAAGGAGGGGTTTGAAGCAGGGAAGGACCTGATTCTGTCAGTGATGTGTGCAATGGGAGAAGAGCAGATCTGTGCTGTCAAGGAAGTCGTTGGTGGAGCCAAGTAATCTCGTTATTATCTTGATTTTGTGGTGCGATTGAAGCATAGTAATCTAGTCTGTCTTTATTGGTATATCCTACTGAAAAAAAAAAGTGTTCGAAAGATCATTTGGTGAGTTGAATTGCCCTAGTTACCTTTGGAAATCTCTTGCCTAATTTGATGTACTACCAATTTAAGGGATTAAATGTTCTGGTTTGATGTTTGTTGCGACTCCATTGCAATGTACTAGTATCTTGTTTGGCAATAATAGTTGGGGTTTTCATATTCTTGCGCATTTCTTGGTAAAAATTAGATGTTTTGTTGGAGATGCAAGGTTTCAAGTAGCATTTGTGGCTGTCAATACTCGATATGCGTTTTTCTCTGAACATAACTTTCGAAGCTATAGATAATTGACAAGGTGGTTTATATGTTTTCTAAGACTGTCGATTTCCAATAACATTTACTGAAATCTAAATTTTAGTTGGAATTTGTTTATGAAAAGTGTTCATTTTTTGTTTGTGTGAAACTGGTCTTTGTTTTAAAAGTTAGTGTCATGGTTTTGTCGCATAAAGCTCCGGAGTATGTTTTTAGACGATATTAGAATTATATGACCTTACGTGAGACTTATTGTGAACACTCTTTTTTTTTTACTTGTATTCCATTATGCAAAATTTGATTTATGATACCAGTGAGTAAAAGAGTACTCCTACTTAGCCCCGCCCGCTAACCCATCCCAAATGCGCTAACCTGCTTGTCTATGGGCCAAAAAATTAACGTGATTGTGGCTCATGTCTGGCCTAAGTCTGCATTTGATCACCTCTACGAAGTCCTACTCCATGCTAAAGACTTTGAGTTGCCTGTATCTTGTTAGCCAGCTCTACTCCATTTCTTCACTTGGTTAAATTATCTTACAGTAACTTCAAAAGTTTTTGATCGTTTTAGCATCATGAGACTACATGAAGGTTATATTTGTCAAAATACTATTCATACTTGATGGATTTTGCTTTACTTGGAGACAAAAATGCCATTGTGGTTTCATAAATTGTTTCAACTAGTCTTTCTTGTAACGGCTCTAGCTGTTACAATCTTGTGACGGGTCGGATCCCTCTCACAAGCTTGCAAGTGGGAGGGCAAGTGGGAAATTATTGGTTTCTCACTTGCCCTCCCATTTGCAAGCTTGTGAGGGGGATCCGACCCGTCACAAATGAGAATTTGGGAAATTGTTTAGGCCTTTTTTCTTTTCGTTTACAATTAACTTGGTAGAAAATGGAATTTGGTGAATTTGAATCTGCAATTCATCTGGTTCTTGTGAGATCGGATGGATCAAAGGCGGTACTATGATAAAACCTTTCTAGTACGGTAATCGTTAGATTCGTTACTCCCTCCGTCCATGTCATCTTACATTTGGCACAAAGACCAAGGAGATAGGAACCCATCAATTGTGGGTGTTGTTGGATGACATGTGGACCAAAATTTAGGTGAGTGATTAGAAAGGTAAAAAATGACTTAGATGCCCGTTCTATAATGGAATAGATAGACAAATGACCGGGCACGGAGGACTGAACATTGTGTATGTGGTTTTATGTTTTCAGAATTTAAGGAAATCTGATTTAACATTGAATTATTATTTTTACAATTTTTCCAGGCCTATTTTTCAGTAAATATAAATTAGTTTGTACAAGTCTTGTTGAAGACAGCATTATTCTTTTAAGCTTTATACATCTCAAATACCACATGAAGGTAATAAAGCCAAAATTTTTGGTATTTCCTAAATAACAAGTGGAGAGATTTGATATGTATTTGACCATTTTTAAGCTTAAAATAGATCTGTCTTAAATAAAAATTTGTGCAAATCTCAATCAAAATCCCCTGCCCAGTTGATTTATTTTAAGATGGACATTATCCGGTTAGAATGGTCAAATCTATTTTATCAATATCCGACCTAAAACTAAACGGGTTGGATAATATCCTACATGGCTAGATAGAACAATGGAGCTCTACTCGTCTTAAGTTTATGAATTTGTAAAATAACTTTTTCTTAGCTAAACATGACCTCTTCTATATGATGCATCTCGTATTACTATGACCATCAACATATGATTACAAGTATAAGCAAAGGTAACAAGAATTTGGTAAGTCATCATTTCATAGGAAATAGGGTTTAGGATTTGTCAACAAAAGCTTACAAAAATCCACGACCTTTTTAATTAACTAATGATAATGATGGGTGTGCATGCCGCAAGTGCGGTATGAATTGACGATAATAATAACATAAACTTGTATTCCGTTTTATTATTTTCTGAAAGTAATTCTGCTTTTAATTCAATTTTTGCAATTATCACACAAATTTGATCCATATATCCTCACAACGATGATCTTCAACCAAATATAACTTCGGAAGTGTCCCCTGGCAGATGACGATGACATTTCTAAGGGCGATGTATAAAAACGATTTTACTCAATAATAACCGAATTTATAAGAGCCTAAAGGAAAGTTAGATTGTTTATCGATTCTTGTTGTCAAGTTCCTAGTTTGCTAAAACCAGTACTTCACATTTACTCTGAATTTGTAATGCCTCGAATTCGTGTTTGATTTAAGTATTCGTCTTAAGGTTACAACGACTATACATGCCTAATCTCTTAAAAGAGATTAAATGGTGCGTAACGTGAGAAATAAAACTTACGTGTATAGTTTTAAGATGCATGTCCTACCTTTAAACCCAACTATGTCTGAGCATTGTCATTATTTTTGGTTGTTAATAAGTACACTCTTAATGGTACTTGTTTTAACTGTTTATAGCTGGAAGAAGATGAAATATTGAATTATTTTTTAATAATAATAATAATAATAATAATGATAATTAGTGATATTATTTTTTAATAATGATAATTAGTGATATTAAATATCCTAATTAATCTCATTGAACAACAAACAAACTACCTATCGTATATATAGTGTGCATATCTAATTCTACGTGAATGAGATTTGATAATCAAGGACGCCTCATTTACACACGCTACACTTTGTTAATTCCCTCATTTATAAGCAATTACAAATACAACTTAATTAATTAAAATTAGTTAAATTGTTGTTAGTTAACTCAGCTTAATTGAACATTCAATTATGAGGTGATGTTAGGGATATGAGTTAAAACTACGGAGGATGTGTAGTGGCAGAGCCTGAATTTGAATTTAGGGGGCGATATTTTTTGGGGGGTGGGCGAACAATACAATTAGGCTGTGGTAAGTTATTGGGTTGAGTAAATTTTTTACAACAAGTCAGCTTGTGTCATTAATCATTATCTATTACTCCGTACTTTGTAAATTATAAGTAGAAGTTTAACATTTATATACTCGTTCGAGTGATAATTTCATGTCTAAGGTACCAGTAGATACAGAATTATATTAAATTATTTATAAGCTTGATTTTATTTTGTGTACTTTTAAGCCAATTCATTCCATATCAAATTTGTTGTTTAGGTTGATGCATTTATTTCCCTTTACCCAAACACATATTCTCATTTAAGATATATATTAATCTTAAGTTTAAAACGAGTCAAATAGATAGCAAATTACCCCATTTATTGCCTAAATAGTACCAAAAATTATCTTTATTACTATCAACTGGTAGTATTTGACGATTCTTAAGTTTAAGAATTCACTGTTTCGTAAATGTGGGCCTATATTTTGACTTAAATCACCACTTTTTTTTTTTGTTATTTTTATTGATTAGTGAGTTAGAGTATAATTGACGCCGCATACCTAAATCACTAATCAAGTCAGAGCTGGTTGTGATATAATTAATGGAGTATTAGTGTCTGATTATTATTTATTATTGTTTTGGTGAAATTGGTTTGGAAGACCACGGATACAACCTTTCCCAATTCCTCTCCTCCAACCTTACCTCACTTTATCAACTTTGTATTCAAGTCAGGTCGAGTTTATCGACTCAAATAGACTACTAAAATATATTCATTAGTACAAGTTTTATTTCATTTACTCTTGTGGTATATTTTTACTTTATTAGCTTTTTGTTTACATGAAGCATAATTTTTTAATTTTATATATGTTTAGCGGGCTTGGCGGGCTTGGCGGGCTTATCCATGGGCTTCTTAATCATGTCCATATCCGCCCACGAAATATAGCAGGCCGAGCTTGGCCCGTCCGTCAAATAATTTTTTTAATTTCTTCTTGTCCAAGCCCGCTTAAATAGCGGGCCAAACGGGTAGGGCCAAACGGGCCGGCCCGAAGTTGATCAGCTCTACTTGCGAGTTGCGATGGGTCAAGTCTTCTCATAAAGAGCAAATAAAGCCCTCAATTTACCTTACCACTTGCTTTTTATAAGGGAGAATTGACCCGTTATAAGGGATCGCACAACTATGGCAAAGCATAGAGATTCTTACTTTAGTAATCTCCTTTAGTGTTTATGGCCAACATGTTAATCAATCTTGTTAATGGGACCCTGTAAAGTTCATTACTCGATTCAGTAGGTCTTGCTTGCGACGGATCGGATCTTGCGACGGGTATTTTGTGAGAGGAAATGGGTAGAGGGGACAAGGTGGGCACCCCCCATGTGCTTCTCCACTCACCCTTGATGGGTATTTTGTGAGAGAATATGGTATCCGTCTTAAGCTTGCGACGGATAGTGTTCGTCACAAATGAGAATTTGTGTACTCGATTAAGTGGGAAGTGGGAACTGCTAAAGCTTACACAATTTTGTGACAAAAGCCAGGATTTGCAGCACTAAAGATTTTCCCAACTGGTGCAATTTTATTTTGTTTTTCTTTTAGTTTTTCATTCAAATATTCTTTTTTGAATTTAATTTACTATTCTTTTAATTAATGGACGCCTCCCTAAATTTCTCCTGTCTTTGACTTTCGTTTGCCTGATTTCTGTTCCCCTTTCAGTTTCTTGTGTTTCCACATTGCTTCACAAAGCTCTTCTTCAGTCCTTGTCTATGTTCAAAATTTAAAGGCTAAATGTAGTGGACATCGTATTCTCAACATAAATGATTTTATTTATATGTTAAATGTAAATGATGTTACATGGTATTTGGGAGAGACGATGTTGGTAAAATCTATAAGCTCGTTGTTAGAGCTTATGGAGTTATGGACTACACGCATACAATGAGCTTTACATCCATATTTATAATGGTAATGTGAACATTCTAGAGACATTATAAAATTGTTGATTTTATCATTTGAGATTATATATTCTAGTGATTTAGTGCTGTTGTTAATCTTATAAGAATTTTCTAGATTAATCATTTTAACAACTAGAACATCCAACTCCTACGTAAAATCGCTTTAGACGAGAATTAGTAGTAGTAAAAGAACAAAAGGTTACCGAATTACAAAGTAAAATTTGTAATAGACGATCTTAGTATAAGAGATTATATAAAGCGTACTGTATAATTGAGTATTCAAATAAAACGAGTATCTAATTAATAAGTAAACAAAACGGTTTTATAAAATGTATGATTAAATTTAAGGCTCGAGCCTTTAAGCAGTCATGTTCGAGAATTTATGAAATAGACTAGAGTTTTTTTGTGAAGATACGGAGTAATACACAAGCCTTATCATACAAGTATATAAGGATATGCAATGAGAAATTGTTATTAACTTGGTCATAATAAACATTACACAAATATCACTTACCTCTCTAATAATAACTAATTATTTCCTTCTCTCTAGTTCGTTAGAGTTAGTTAAAGATACATATTGGTCATACTCTAAAGCTCCTGTAATGGACAATGCTCGTGTAATGGAGTTTCACATTTTTAATTAGGTTTTACTTTGTATTTCAATAGGTTCTAATATTTAGACCTCGGCTAATGAATTATGCAGCTAGTTGTATATATACAGTATAAGTATACAACATATTCATTGTTGTTGATCTTTGTCACAATAGTAAGATACTGCAACCCGAATCTGACTCAACCCGACTCGATGACGACCCGTAAGCCTTTGTGTCGTTGACGACCCGAACCCAACCCAGAGCTGACCCGATATTGACCCGATTTAATTGACGCCCTGACAATTATTAACTTTAATAATGATCAAAATGAAAGTGATTTATTATTTAAATTGATATGTTTGACTAAATAATGAAGTAATTAAACCAAATAATAATTTAAAACTAGATTTAATGAAAAAATATTGAAGTATTGCTATAAAATAACCAGACCCGATTACGACCCGACCCGATATATCATTTGACCCGAAAATGACACAACCCGACTCTAACCAGGCCCGACCCGATACGACCCGAATCTGATATGACCCGACCCGGCTTGCCCGACCCAAACCCGACCCGATGGCCACCTCGCTCTACATACAAGTATACAACTGGATGTGCGATAGTATTTGCGTTTAGACAGTGTCAAGTGTCAACATTGTTCCAACCAATCCAATAATCGAAACGTCTCACGTGCCTAATAAGTTGAACTTTGAATGCAAGCACTGGATAAGCTTGCTTGGCATTTTAGGACCCATGGTATTTATTACTCATCCAAGAAGAGTATTTGTATTTATTATTTAAGTATTTTTTTAAAAATATTTAAAGAGTATCCTATTAATTAATATTTTGAAAGTTGCATACATGCAAGGGTAGAATGAATTTTCAATTCCACATATGAGAGCAATTTATCAACGTATTCCAACAGGTCGGCCAATTTGGATCTTAGTTACACATATACGGGTTCAATTATTAGGCTACAATTTACTTCAATTTAAATTGGTAAATCTAGGTTTTTTCACAATAAATTAGCATTAGATACACTATCTACACTGAAAATTTTAAAAACTAAAAATGAGTATATAATAGAAAAACATAACTACTTATTAATGGAAGGTCTTAAAAATGAGTATAATAGAAAATCATTTCTACTTATTAATGAAAGGTCTTATATAAATATCGAGTTTAAGTCAATTAGGATCATGGTAAAACTATTTCTCATGAACTTTAACATTACTGCATTTCCAGTTCAGGTTTCAAAGTAAGGACCACGTCGTAAAAGTAAGTACTCATGAGATACATTAATATTATTTAGCAAATACTCGTGAGAATTAGGTTGGTTTGACTCCACCGACCGAGTTCACACACGATTGAAATTTTATAAATGAAAAGAAAATATTATTTAGCAAGTTGGATCGGGATTCAAAGTACAAAGCGTTATAGAGTTCATATAGGATTAGACTATCGGAGTTTTGGGATGGAATGTGAGAGCGAACCGTTATTGGGAATAAAGATTTTATTAGCTTAATCACTGCTCTTATTGACCATTTTATGTTTGTTATGAGCACGAACCGGCATTAGAAGTGATGTCTCTTCATATGCAAAAACAATTTCTCTCAATCGCAGTTCTATCACGTTAGTATCCAAGAACTCCTACATTATAATTCAGGACAGACTAGAACCGATATTAAAGAATAGGGAAAAACCGCCACCCTCAATGACGGTTCTATTATGTTAATATCAAAGACCTTGTGCCTCATAATTGAATTTTCCTCCCATTTTACCGATCATTTCTTTGAAAATGCTGACTAGTTGAAAAATAGAAGACTCCATATCAAATCATACGGATATACACGGAGTAGATACAAAAGTCCTCGAAAACCGCAATACAAAAGTAGTGCAAAGTGCAAAATATATAAGCAGAGAAGAAACAAAAATATGCGGTAAACATGGTCAACATTCCAGCATTGACTTTTTCATTAGTCCGCTCATCTCGCTCTTTAGTCTTTCTTTTTTTCTCACCTTTCTTCCTTTCCTTCCACCTCCCGTAATTTCCGCATTCACTCCATCTAAATTTAATCTAAATTATCAATATTATACTTGGTAATATGAAAATTCAAAAACCAAAATTGGCCAAAACATGAATTCAACTAATTAATCATATCATTATGGTCATTAGACACCTGACCTTGTTAATTCACGTGAAGTTATACCTAGTTTTTACTAGAAAAGTCGAGCTGAACAAATATAATGTTTAATATTCGAATTGTGTCAATATGCATTAATTTATTACTTGTATACTGTTGCATTAGGATGTGTGGTACATGCCAACTTTTTTACTCATCTATTTTGAAGTAAAACTAAAAATTAAAGTGAATCGAAAAGTAATAATTGACGTAAATTGAAAGTAAAAATGAACTAAATTGTAATTATAATACTCCGTGTACATGAACAACATTCAACTCAACTGAGTTAAAGTTCAAAAAAGAAAACTTTGTTAACATCCTTAATCATTAATCATTACACACCGATACACTTTTTGTATGTACCCGCTTAAACTCAATACTGCAATACATAAACATGTACTCTGCCTATTAGTAGTACAAAATGCCAATACTTATGTTGAGTAATACATTATGTAATTCAAGATTACAATGAGTCGTGATTATCTTTATTTTTTTGCCCGTTTTCTCTAATAGTTTTAACATACCGAATATATACTATTTCTCTCCACATCATTATCTCTTACTTAAAATCGACTGTAGGGACGTTTTTATGATAAAATCTGAACCGCTAAATGGAACTGAAAAGAGGAAGAAATACAAAGAATCCAAAATAGAAATCCAACAAGACCACATTACCAACATCACTTTCACATTCATATTGACACAATGACACCCCCCATATATAAACACACACATTCACATATCACACCCTTAATTATTCCACTCATCACACTTCCAAAATTCAACTCCCCAAATATTTCACCAAAT
This sequence comes from Heliosperma pusillum, assembly GCA_022085475.1. NCBI lineage: Eukaryota > Viridiplantae > Streptophyta > Magnoliopsida > Caryophyllales > Caryophyllaceae > Heliosperma > Heliosperma pusillum. The sequence goes on along the minus strand of JAIUZE010001472.1, from coordinate 86,972 downwards.
CCAACTAAAAAAACCCACTACACATTACACATTACTTCACTCAATTTTTCATTAATTATTATTATTATTATTTTTAAATAATTAAATAAACAAAATGGGGTGTGTGAGTTCAAAAGGAGGAGTCCTAGTAACCCCGACATTAGACACTTCCGGCGTATTCCGGGACAATGTGGGGCCCATCACTGCATATGTGGACCCCATTAAGAAAATACCCTGCAACTCGGTTAGTGGCGACTCGGTGGTGAGTCGGGGTGACTCGGGCCGAGTTAGCTCGACGTGCGGGAGCGAGTCATTGAGTTTCAGACTCGGGAACTTGTCAAAGTATGTAGAGAGAGAGCAAGTCGCCGCTGGTTGGCCGGCGTGGCTCAGCGCCGTCGCCGGCGAGGCCGTACAGGGGTGGTTGCCGCTTCGAGTCGATAATTATGAGAAATTGGAGAAGGTAGGCTCGTAAAATATCCGTGTTAATCTTGTGTAAGACGATTATATACATATAACACAGAAAGTAAACTTATAGCTCTAAAATGCTTACATAACATATATAAAAGGGTAAATTCACAACAATAATCCAAATTATGGACGGTTTTCTCATATTAACCCATATACTATATTTTAACTTAAAGAATAATCTCAACTAAATTTTAAGCTAAAATGTAGTATGGATTAATATGGGAAGGTCGCCCATAATTTGGATTATTGTTGTTAACTTTTTTCCTATAAAATGGGTTATTTCCTATAAAATGGGTTATTGTATATTTGTATGCATGTAACAGTCTTATTTGAGTTTTTGTGCTTGATTTTGTTAAATTTAGTAGTAATCCATGATAGTCTCTCCCCCGTACCCATCTGTTAATGTTTGATTAAAATACCGATTAAAAAAAGTAAACAAATTATTGAAAGGGAGTTAAGTACTCGTATATGGTTATTCCATAGAATGCTTTTAAAATTGAGATGTATTAGGATTTGAATTATGCAGGAACATCTAAATGCTGATAGTTTTGTTCTTTTAATTAAAAAAAAAAGTAAATAAATTGGGGTTACATTTTGTTTTTTATACGGAGTAACACTTAGCAAAAAGAATATTTAGTGATTTTTGTATACTATGATCATGTGATATGTTGGGGTCCTTATATGCTGTTTATTGAAATTTAGTTGGGTTTTCATGGGAAAAAGGTTAGTAAAAAGTGGAGTTGTTTTAGACTTCTAGGAGTTATTTGGAGTTGCACATGAATGTTGACATTTTATTTTTGTTTGGGAATATAATTTATAATTTATAATTTATATATACTCGGTATTTGTCGGTCTTTTGTTGTGTGAGATGCTGTTTAAACTAAAGCTTGTCCTGATATATTTCCTGGTCCTTCCTGAATTGGATAATTTCGTTTTATTTGTCGATTTTTTGTTTCACTGATATCTTATCATGTTACGAAATATCTGCTCGATTGCTGATAATCGTATGCGTAAATGTTCGTAAATGTTGAAGATGAGTTATTTGTTGCAAGTTTTGAGCTAATTCTGCTTTGGTGGTTATCTATGAATGTGACGGAGCTAGGATTTGCCGTTGGGAGGGGGTGGGTGGGGGGATTTCAGGGAGGGTGAATTACTAATTAAATAAAGTACGCCAGAAAAAAAGCGAAAATTTTGATAGGAAAGTTTTATGGGCATGGCAGCTGAGTTTTCCGGTGTCTTGTACAGTAAATGTTGAGCATTAAAGTTGCATCTTTGGCATTTTGCGGTTGATTTACGTTTGCCTTCCTCATCGTGTTTTACGAGCAAAAACTGGCTTTAGGGAGAGCTTTATTTTAAAGAGATTACCTTTGCAATTAGGTAGCAAAAGATTATTAAGTTTTGCCTTTTATGAACTTGTCATGTTATGAAACAGTTAAAATCTCATCAAGTGCTTCCTGTTTTTATGTGTAGATTGGTCAGGGAACATATAGCAGTGTCTTCCGGGCACGTGACTTGGAAACAGGGAAGATAGTTGCGATGAAGAAAGTGCGTTTTGACAACTTTGAGCCTGAGAGTGTTAGGTTTATGGCTCGTGAAATATTGATTCTTCGGAGGCTTGATCATCCTAATGTTATAAAGTTGGAAGGAATAGTCACATCCAAATTATCATGCAGCATATATCTTGTATTTGAGTATATGGAACATGATCTTACTGGGCTAGTTTCTTGCCCTGACATCAAGTTTACCGAGTCACAGGTATTACGTGCTTGAATTTTCGTTACTTACTCTATTTAGTGATTGAACGGGACATTAACAATACTGCCTTGCATTTGGGAGGGCAACGGGCTAATATTCCGACTTCTTGATACAGTAAGTGTTGGAATAATGTGATGTCTGTCCTTTGTTAATGAAAACTTATATAAGTCGGTCGTACCTATGAGACCAACCCATATATGCCTTAGTTAAATATGGAATGCCGCATACTAGATTCACTGGTGTGTATTTGGTGTTTGTTAATGCCCAAATTGATTTATTTTCGATGATAATCTGTGATCGTTAAGGCTTCTAAAGCTGCTAGCGACTGCTAAATATGCAGGTGAAGTGCTATATGAAACAGCTATTGTCTGGTCTTGAGCACTGCCATTCACGAGGTGTAATGCATAGGGATATTAAGGGATCGAATCTTTTGATAAATAATGAAGGGATTTTGAAGGTGGCTGATTTTGGGTTGGCAAATTTCTGCAGTAAATCAAATCGACAACCACTAACTAGCCGTGTTGTAACTCTTTGGTATCGGCCTCCTGAACTACTTTTGGGTTCAACAGAATATGGTCCCTCTGTTGACCTTTGGAGTGTCGGTTGTGTATTTGCAGAAGTTCTCCTTGGGAAGCCTCTCCTTCAAGGGAGAACTGAGGTGATTACCTTGTCAAGCTTCTTGTTTTCCAGTATGTGATTGTTTCACCATCTTAGAAGTTTAGAAAGGAAACTTTGACACAAAAATTTCAAGTTTAGCTCATCTGCCAGTTTAATGCCAAGTTTGAACTTTCCGAAAGTAGCATCAGGTTTTCTTCATTTATTCTGAATTTGCAGTACTTTTTTGCTGAAAAATGAATCTCCTATGCAATATATCATCTCAAGGCAAAAACAGTGCATTTTTCAACCACAACAGATGAAGCAACTTCTATTTTGGGAAGACTCAAACTTTAGATTAATGTTTGAAGATGCATACAGAAGTTATTTCCGTTCAATTTTTCGCTCAGAAATTGTCATTCGCGTTTTTAAATTATCTGTTGGTACTTGGTACTATGCTAAACCTTGAGGAATAATGTTTTCTTTTGATGTATAGGTTGAACAGTTGCATAAGATCTTTAAGCTCTGTGGATCTCCTCCCGACGAGTACTGGAAGAAATCTAAACTTCCTCACGCCACTCTTTTTAAGCCACAACAGCGCTATGAAAGTTCTCTTATGGAAACTTGTAAAGATTTGCCACAAACAGCCGTGGACCTTATTGAAACTTTGCTTTCCGTGGAACCTTACAAACGAGGCAATGCTTCTTCTGCACTTTGTTCCGAGGTATATAGGTCCAGTTGTTTTTATTACCAATACATACAGTATCAGTTTTCTGAAACTAACTGGAAAGTCATTCGATGAATATGGTATATGATCAACATAGTTTGTCTTATTTTCAGTACTTTACCATGAAGCCTTTTGCTTGTGATCCGTCAAGTTTGCCAAAATACCCACCTAATAAAGAAATTGACGCAAAAGGCCGTGAAGATGCTACAAGGTATGAATTCTTCACTGGTCGTCCTTCCTTCCCATCTTGTTTAGCTATAAAAAGTTTGTTTCCGGAATTTTTCCCCAAGACAACATCTTACTTCACTCTTTTCAGCTTACATTGTACAAATGTTTGATAAGCATACTAAATAGCTGCGATTTATACTATACCGAGTACTAAAGTAGCGACTTCTCTTTTGATCACCGTAATAAATATTGTATCTGCCAGCTCTATTTAATTTGAGAGTTTTTGTACATATAAACCTATGAGACAGTCTTAATTGTAAGACCAACAAGTTAACTCTATAACTAGATGAGGGATGCATACGGCTTTTGCTCACCGTGTCATACAAGATACACTGAACTTATTATGATCCCCATTGACTGCTTTGTCCATGATCAACCTCAAGAGCAAGATTATTAATTCCCTATTAATTTACCATTGCCACCCAATTTAACTCGTGCAAGATTATTAATTCCTTGTTAATTTCCAGGAAGAAAACTAATGGAAGAGGCCGAGGCCATGAATCAGGAAGGAAAACTACAAAGAAATTAACTGGCTCTCTTAAACTGGCCCCAACTGAGGTTTTTCACTAACTTATTTTTTTTCTCATAATCATTTCATCTACACGAGAACTTATATGAGACGATCTCATATGTAAGACCAACCCATTGACCCTAAAATTATAAGAGGAATGAATACACATGGTGATATGGACTTGACCTATGTTACTCCGACACTTTACTTTGGTCGTGTGTCAGACACCTGAATTATCGACACGACATGCGACATCTCGAGACTTCAATGTAGACCAAAAAATTTAAAATTTCACGGAAAATAACCGTATCAACACCATGTCGTATTTCAGACTGTTCATACAAGACTCAATAATTCATCAAGGAAACATCTATATTAAAGACATTTCCTTTCTGCTACTTATTGTGCAGGACTTTCCGTTGGCAATTCATGCTCAAGATCTTCAGAGGGTCAAAATCAATGGAAATTTAGCAGTCTTTCATCCCAAGAAAGACATTAAAGGAAGGGAGCCACCAAAGCCGTCAGTTGATCGCAGGGAAGAGATTTCCCATTTGAAGAATGCATCTCAAGGAGAGGTGCCATATTCGGGTCCACTTCCAGTTCCTGGGTCTAGCGGCTTTGCATGGGCAAAAAGTCGAAGGGATGATGGTAAACTTAGATCACACAGGAGGTCTGGCTCAAAGCTTAGTTGTAATGGTTTGGAGGCTTACTTTACATCACTGGATAGAAGTGATTCCGATTTGAAGAAGCATGATGATGCAGATATTTCACATGTAAGCCGTGCCTTTTCCAGAGGGAATGATCATTACGAGACTCTGAAGAATATCGTGAGAAAACAATGGAGTCAATTTGATCGTCCCGACTCTTTTGATGCCTCGGATGAATATCATTCACAGGAATTATCTTTAGCACTTTATCAAAAGGAGAGGGAAGCTAAGAGAAATCATACGGTTAGTCTATATAATTCTAGACTTTCTACTGTCTTAATTTCTGAAGTTGAAATGAACAATCCATCAGATAATGTTTTGCTTAAGAAAGTTACTGTTTCTGTCACTATTTAGTTTGGAAAGGAGCTGCATTATACTACAATTACTTGTCATATATTTGCCATGATTATCCATTGCTATTGCTACTACCTTTGAAAAACAAATGAGGATCTTACGTTGACTTTGGGTTTCAGGATCACGAGGACAAGGTCGAATTTTCAGGACCGTTGTTATCTCAGTCAAACCGAGTGGATGAACTTTTAGAGAAACATGAGCGTCAAATACGCCAGGCAGTTCGAAGATCATGGTTTCAAAGAGGTAACTAACTGCTGCCTTGCAAGTTTGTCTCTAGACCCTATGCATAGGCCAATTGATAACAATATTTTGCTGTAGTTGTAGTTAAAAGACGGTAATTTTTGCATAGTTATAGCTTTAAAATTCTCAGTAAGACACTGAAAACAAAAAATTTCTTGGCACCGTACGATTTTATGAGCCGAACAGAAGTCATTCCTCAAAATTCAAGCCACCTCTCTAATAATACGTGTAGTTAGCAGTGTCTTAGTCATCTACGACCTTTGAAGAAACTTACTGCTGTCCTTCCACGATCTAAACCTTATTTCCTGCGTCTTATATTCCCATTTCCCATTATGAAGCTTTATGAATGATAATTTTCTAATTGACGGAATCTTGCCCTTATGCAGGCAGAAAGCCAGACAAATGAGTATTTCGAAATATCAAGAATTCTGAATTTTGTCCGAAGGAATGGCAAATGCCGGAAAATGCCAGGAGGCCATTGAACTCATTAGACAACGCCGATAAAATGCCTCAGTCTTGACGTCTAAATGCGACACTGAGATTCACTTGGGTGTTTAATGTCTTGAAGGCTTTGTCGAAAGACTGACAAATGCCAGGGAGGCCATCAAACTCATTAGACAACTCCTATAAAATCTCGCAGTCTTGACGTCTAATTGCTAAATGCGAAACTGAGGTTCAATTGGGTGCTAATCTCCTGAAGGCGCATTAGTTTGGATTTTATCAGAAGAAAACAGAATCTGGTTCGTGTTCTTCTCAGGGGAGTTATTGAGTTCCAGGCTTCCGGTCCTTCTCGTAGTAAATTAAGTTTGTACAGATCAGTAGGGGTTAGATGCTTAGGAAATTATGTTGTAAATTAGAATGGCCCATGACATTTGTGGCTTATTTTTGTCCAATTATCCTATTTGATGAGGAAGTTATTCTTTCAATAACTATATGCTCCCTCCAATCTCCCGGGTTGTTAGCTATCAACCAAATTCAAGTCTTGAACTACCCAGCTAGCTGTACTTGGGCCAAGCTAGTCTTAGGACCAAAGGAAAACAGTGTAAAAAAAAGAAAAAGGAAAGAACAATATGGGTGATTGCCTGAGTAACTGCGTTCGGCATATCACACGAGTTCTAAAGGTTGTGAAGGTTGCGATAAGTGTGAGGCGGTATCTGCAAGGTTAGAGGAAACGATGGATATGAAATCATGTCTCAAATTGAGATTTAATACCATAAACTAAGGACCTTTTTTGGGGAACCACATTTAAACGGTTTGTGTCAATTAGCGTGAATGATCCGATTAGACCTAAAAAGGAATAACTCGAACAAGTTCCAAAAACCGAACTAACCTGACTCGTCTTGTACTCATGTAGAAACTCAAACTCTTTTGAATCAGATGTGGATAAGATGTATTAAAAGCAAAATGGTGAAGGCTAATCATATCATTAAGCCAATCTTCTTAATAATAGCAGAAAGATTCTCAACTTCTCTGTAAATTTGTACATTCTCTGGATGAGATCTATCATTATACATAAATTTACAGATTGACCCCCCAAGTTCTACCCAACTACATCCAACTTCTTTTTTCGAATCGCTTAATTTCATCATTGTTCTTATGTTTTCTGATTCATCCCATGAATCCTTTCCTGCATATATGTTTGATAGCAGGACATTCATCTCTGCAGTTGAAGGACTGATACTCGAGATCCTCTGCGACACCAATTCGCCAAGTTCAAAATTACCATGTAATTTACAATAGTTTAACAAGGTTTCCCAAGCATACGATGGAAAATCAACAGGTAATTGTTTAACCAACTCATAAGCCTCATATAGAAGGCCTGATCTTCCAAACAGATCAACCATGCAAGCATAATGCTCGGCCCGTGGAACAACATTCCACTCTTTTTCCATAGATTTGAAGTATCTCTTTCCCTCCTCAACCAGACCCGAATGAGCACAACCGGTCAATATTGATAAAAATGTGACATGATTAGGTTTATGCCCCGACTGAATCATAGAGGAGTATAGCTTGAGTGCCTCACCTGCGCATCCATGGTACGCTTGTGCCACTATGATGGTGTTCCAAGTCACAGTATCCCGCTTTTCTAGGATCTCAAATAATGTCCGAGCATCATCTATCAGTCCACATTTAGAGTACATAGAAATAAGTGAACTCGAAACCAGTGTATCATTTGCATAACGTGTCTTGATTGTTCTCACATGAATGGCTTTACCCCAGTTGTGCAGAGCAAGTGTACCGCATATAGATGCAACTATTGTGTAGGTTGTTTGATCAGGGTTAAATTCATGTCGAAGCATCTTCGAAAATAAGAACAATGCTTCCTCTGATTGATGCCCTGAAATCAATGTATTCCATGAAGCAACATCTCTACGGGTCATTATATTCTTGAAGAAATTATGAGCATTGATCATATCCCCGCCTTGCACAAACCCATGAAGTATCGTATTTGATGAAACAATATTCCATTTCGGCATCCTTCCATATAAATCTAAAGCCTCCGGAAATCTACCATTCTGAACAAGGCCACTAATCATGCAGTTCGAAGCAACAACATCACGATTAGGCATCTCAGCAAACAATTTTGAAGCCTCCTCAACCATCCCGTTTTGCATAAAACCTCGGATCATCACAGTCCAAGCTGTTACATCCTTCTCGAAAGGAAAACTATTAAACATGGATTTCGCCTCTTCCATCATCCCGGTTTTGGCATAGCAAGTTATCATATTAGTCCACGACGCCAAATCACGCTCTGGCATGCTCAAAAATAGGTCATATGCCTCATCAACACACCCCATTTGGACATAACCACCCAACATTCTATTACAAAGACCGACATTTCGATCACTTGATGAATCAAACAACTCCCTAGCCTCATCTATTCTCCCATATTTGATATACCCATTTAACATTATATCCCAACAAACATGACAACATTTCAAATCATCAGGTACATGATCAAACAAATTTCGGGCTTCTTCCAATCGACCACACGCAATGTACCCACTTAACATTGCAGTCCATGACACTAAATTCTTGTTGGGCATAATATCAAATAATTGTCGAGCTTCGCTAATCATGCAATTTTTACTAAACCCAGAAATCATACAGTTCCAAGTGACCACATTTCGGTGTGACATTTCATCAAACAGCTTCCGTGCAGCTTTGATGTCTCCGCATTTGAAGTACGAGGTTAATTTTGTATTCCGGGAGAATGTATCATTACCATCATTTCGTAACGATACGATTGAGTTACTAATAGTACCAGCAAAACTGTGAAGTAATTTGTTTACTGTAACGAACCGAATTACGTTCCGAAAACTGTACGTGTAGTTACTAGAAATGATTTTCACAAGTGCTGAAATTCCCATTTTAACTTTATAATTAGAATTAGTCTTGTGTAAAGCGGTTTTATAAATTAAGAAAAAAAAAAAAACTGTGGTTTACGAATTATTCTATAAAACAGTTACTATTATTATTACTATCAGTTACCAATTACCATGGCAAAACCATATACTGCATAGTATAGAACCTTGAGTTCGGATTATAATACTGTATAACTTAGTTTAAGTGGAAAAAGGTTGATGGAGAAAGTGAACCACCATCGTATCACAATCAATATGATTCCTTTCCTTCTCGAGTTCACATTTCGTCTTTTTGCTGAAGACGGGGTAAATGTGACTCATATACGACGACAATACGACATATTACCAGAACCATTTTCTTAGTTATAACAGGTGGTTTTTCAAATGGTCATATTTGTGGCTAATACATTTAGCCCGTCTTCAATGATTTGTGTTTAGATAATTGTATGATATGAATAGCTAAGGATGTGTTTCGATGCACCGTTTAAGTTATCATCTTGATTATTGTTCCTAATAAATTGTACTGTACTACTTACGAGTTTCAACATTAATTAATAAAAATAATTCATACTATGGGCACCCTTCTTATACTACTTCGTACATAAACGTATCTTTCGGTCTCCAATAATGTTTTTAAAAGGAAATTAGCGGCTTGGTAGATGAGTTGCACACCAAACTTACCAGTTTTTGTAAACTTGAAAGCATTCACAGATCTAGTGAACCACTCCCGTGTCAATCGTTTGTTTACCTTTTTTTTGAATTTTTTGTGAGAAGTGTTTTATTCAATAGCAAATAAATGATTGGGACGGACTGAGTTATATCATAACACCAGCATGTCCATCAGCCGGAAAAAGAACACAAATGAGTTTATACTGTATCTCATGTTTCAAACACAGAAGGTTTTCATTAAAACATTCTCGAATTGGCCGCTTTCCTCAAGACAGCGTTAGAATCTGAAAAATAGAGTATAGTAAACCAAAATTAGACCACATACAGAAGATCATGCTGGTGGAGGATCACGAATCACCATATGATCGTCGATAATAGTATAACTTGTAGAGCTGTCCTTAATGAAAACACCAGTGTGGTTTTTTCGAGTAGAGTGAAGATTTCTTCTTTTTTCAAGTAAAGTTAAGGTTTAGCCAAGAAAACATCACATTCAACAGCTAAAGGAAAGGAAAAAATCAAAACAAGACTTACCAGGCCACTATCAGCGTACGACACATCACCAATAGGCGAGGGAAGGGGCAAAGGAAGGGGGAAACACCACTGTCTGATCAAGTTTTGACAAGATTGCATGTGATGCGTCTGGAGACCGATGTTCCAGTCAGAAGAGGGAGAACTCTCTTTCTAGATTTTAGAGAGAGCGAGCGAGAGAGCTCCGGCTTTACCATTCTGTGATGATATATTGAAATGAGGAACATAATTTCTCAACCTTTGCACCAAAATTGCGAAGGGCAATAAGGTAAACAAATATAGAATTCAATTATGAATCCGGATATTTGATACTCCTGATTATTTCAGGTTACTGTGAACAACAAACCCTCTTGCTGTCTAGATGTCTGATGTGAGAACAAGCCCGATGCATCATTAAGTACGCTACCGAGCTCTAAAAAAACACATAAAGACATATAGTTCAAAAACTTTAAAATCATATATAGTAACCACCAGTTCCATAAGAAATCTTTCTTTTAGTTGTAAACCTTTTTATCCGAACTGTAAACAAGCAGTACTACAAATTACTAGCCAAATGATACTGAAGAACACGCCGGTAGGTTATGAAAAACCTTTTTACACGTCAAAGATGGCATTATAGATCGCCAACAGTGTGCTCTGAGCACTCTGAACAAAAGCTCCGTGCTCAATAAGGAGCATGAGGAACCCCCTTACCATAGCGGCAATGCACAAAATACCTCTGTTAACCAACAAAGCGTCATTGTTATTTTCTATCAACGCTAACTGGCCTCCTGTCTTCAATATAGCCTCGACCAAATCCAAACGCTTAAGTAGCGTCTCATACACGACATCATCGTTCGTCTCAACCAAGAATTCTAGCAACGGACGGTAAACTACTTCATCAATAGCAAGATTCCCCATCATGTTGTATCCCATAGTACACACCCCGTTAAATCTCTCGATAACGAAATTATGTGGATCCGAAGTGACAAGCGGAAATAGGCCTTTCTCACACAACATGTCTAATGTGTTGAGGAATTGCTGGAAGGGAGGTTTCTTACCATGGACAAGAAACAAAGCTACAAAGTTCTTTAGGTGGCGTTGCATTTCGACTATATCTTCAACTTTTGCATGAGATATAAATGTCCTTATCAAATTAAGTAGTTCCGCTGGGTCAGTATTCCCAACAGACAGATGATCTAGAAGGCGTGTTGCCTTATGTAGATCAGTTAAATTGCAGTTTCGGGTAGAAAGAGTAAAATGTTGACTGGGAGATGCATCTGAAACTGAAGCTTCAATCTTTGCACAACACAAATTCGAAGAATTTGCTAGAACAACCTACGCAAAATCAAAAATCAAGATGGAAATAGGAATTAGAAATAAGAATTCTAATATGTTCCATAAATACTAACCAAATTCATTCAAAGAAAATCCAAATGAAGTCTGAGTATGATGATTTCGGAACCACAACCCTATTCAAAAGGAAGGACTCTTTGGTTGCTAAATCAGGCCACTCAATCAATGTCACAGAAACCAATCATTATAATTTATAGCATATAAATAGTCATCTCACTGTCATAGAAACCAATCATTAGGATCCATAGTATACAAACAGTCTAACACCCCTAGCAAAAGCATAGTCACACATAATATCTCAAAACTAAATCTATTTGTTTCTTTCCCTGTATTACATTTAAGGTCTATCACACAAGGGATCTGCACAATAAATCTCAGTATCAATAGTTCTTAACATAAAAAAAAAAGCTATTTAACTAACTAGAAATTACTTGCAATGTACTCATACATACATCCAAAATTACGTGTATGTCTATCTGAGTTCCATAAGTAATTGACTATGATCTGAAGCTTTGGTAGATGCCTAGATGGTCATTCATCAAAACGTAAATGTTTTTTTCAGTCACCTTCAGGTAGTGTTTGGGAACAAGCATTTGATTTGGAATCCTTCATTTCAAACTAGAAAAGTGAAATCATGAATTTTGATTGCGAATCTCTTGTTTGGGAAAAAAATAATCCAAAACTAGAAGGTTCAATTGACGTCATGGAAACCTACTTCTGCATATATCCATAACCTCACTAATAGCAAGAACAGCAATACTTACAGCAACAAGCCAACAACAAACGGAATAAAAATGTCTGCCACAACAGCACAAGCTTACTTAGAAAGCAAACCAGTTGAAGAATCAAAAGCTTTATGAACTATGCCGTCAATTCTATCATCTTTGTTGGGTTGGAGGTACTGGTTCTAAGAAACTTGTCTTATTACTGAATGGAAACTGGAGAGAGATAAGCTAGTATATTCATGGCAGAGAAAACAAATGTGTACATAAGAGAATATGTGGGTTGGATTCCTAAATGAAAAGGGTGGGGGTGTCATTTAATATGAGCTGATTTATTGAAGCTGGTATTTCAGTAGGATTCAAAACAAATCCAAATCCAAATGCCTGCAAGTTCCCAAATGGGGGATTTGGCTCAAATTAGGATTTTCAAATTAAATTCATATTCCCAAACGGAGTATCTTCAAATGCATTCAATTATAAACAATCGTCCCGGCACCTCAAGGGCTCCCAGGAATGGGAAGTTATAGGGGTCGGAAGCACACAACCTCATAATTAACAAAACGTAAAGATTTTCCCGGATAACCCACAATGAAAACTGTGCCCTATATTACAGCAGTGACTTCTATTTAACAATAAAAAAGTGCATGCAACTTAGCTAGTTCTTTTGCTATATTCCATTATAATCCATAACCAAACTCATAATTCTCAGGACATGAAATGCTTCATTAATGCTCGAGACAATACTATTTAAGTCACTACTGAGAAACATATCCAACAAAGAATGTTATTATAACTACTACTACTACTCTCAATGACATGTTCTCGTTCAAATCAGGATAATGTAATGGGTGGGACACAAGCAGCTTAACCACTATAATAACAAAGAAAGGCTGTGTCCAAATCTCATGACAAACTGGAATTTTATTAGTGACTTCATGGAAATCATACAGGGATTTATAAGCCATCTTAAAAAGTAGGTTACCTTCGATAGTATGAACTGAGCACTTAGATTCCCCGCTCTTGAGCATCTCACAACTAATCCGCCTATTTCTGATAATAGCCCGTATTGCACAACATAGCATGGGAAGGGGTCTTTAAAAGATATAGATCGTAGAACATCACCATCATCGACAAAATTCCTGAGTGTTTTGGACCTGGAAAAATAGAACAAATTAAAGACAAGCTGCATCGTCAGGGAACCTCAGGGGATAAACATTCTTTGCAGGTGCAAATTACATAACATTACCCCAATGCCTCAAGGACTCCCACAAATTGCGGGTAAGGGAATAGGATGTACGCACCCTTACCCCTCTGTTAGCACAAAGAGGTGGTTTACGAGTGACCAGTAATGAAAATTGCATCAAGAATTGCATCCAATAACTGCTACTTCCCAATAAAAAGAGGTGCAGCCAATTTAGTGAGCCATATAGTTTATTCCATCATAATTTAAAACCAAAGAATTGTTACATTGGAAATGGAAATATGAAACAGGTATAAAACAGAATAAAACTGAATGTTCATTTCACAAGGGTTATCATATTATTTCTTACACAGTAAATGTCCTTGCTATGTCAGCTGCTCCTCCTGGTTGTCCCCCCACGCGGGTCATGATTTCTCTTAAAGCATCCCGGGGTAAATTCTCAATTCTCTTGAAATGTGCCATGACTTTTGTTTCAATGGTGGCTGTAAAAATGACAAATTATTCAGTAAAACAACTACTTTCGTGTATCAGCATCATGTCTATGGGCACTAATAATCACAGATATTCAGGGAAGTTTATACCTAACAATTATCTGCAACTCTATAGCCGTTTTGGAAAAATGAATACACATTAACCAAAATAATTGTTTGCACTCCACTTACCCAGATCTAGAGAGCTAACAAATCTAGGAGTGATCATATATCAACGACAATCATAATTATAAACATGTGAAACTCACTCTATTAAATACATGTACCTCGCCTGAGTCCAGACAAACCGTAGTAAACCCTAATTGCAACTGTTTTGTCTTTATTAGCTTTCATATCAACATATTTCTTATTTCGTTGTGATCAAACAAAAGATGAACTTCAATGTGCAGGACAATAGCGTAAGCAATTATAGCTGAGCAGATATGTTAAGACAAGAAGAGTCTCCTTCATTCAACTTTTAAATTACCCAGCAGAAAGGCAAGCTTGACCTAACCAGCATATTTTACAGTTCGAAGAATTGTGTTAAATTTGCGAATGGGTGAAAAATGGCTCACGAAACAACTTGAAACTGACTCAATTTCAACTTTTAAGCCACACATGAGCACGTACATACAAAGTGCCAATAGTTAAAGACATAGACCATGCCTATGTTAGGCGAAACATGTTCCTTATGTCAAAAAATACGATCAACAAAAAAAAAAGCAAACATGAGAATATCGGCATATAACACGTTTGAAGCAGGTAGTATCAGACTAGTGACCTTTGACCTCAAACATCATAGACTAATTATTGGTGTTATAGTTTCTAGTTAGAGATACACAGTTAAAAGCAAGAGTAATAACAGCCATTCAAACAACATCTACGTCGCCATTCTGACAGGCAGTCATCCTTCAGTTTGGTTAATATTTCGTTCATTCATAGCTAAAGTTGAAGCATCCTTCAGTTCAAGTAATATTTCAATCATTCAAAGCTAAAGTTGACCCCCTTGTAGCCTATTTTTATACAAAAGCAAAGAGCTAAGAGAAAGTAAAAATGCATCTCATTATATATCCCACCTTTACCTTGTTACAGGCATCTTCCGAATGACATAAATGATCCAGATATCTATGAATAATTAATTGTTGCTTAATATATACGGAGTAGTTTGTACGGCTAAGCTTATATCAATGTACTTATGATTGTTTACTTTACAAGTCGATCAAGCCTAAATTGGATATATAGGTAAAACTGATGTAACAACGACTAATATTCTATCTATTTAGAATGACTTTTACAGTCTTTCCTTAAGGATTTTAAAGTTAAAGCATGGAGAAACTCCGTCTCCACATTGCTGTTTACTTTTTTTTTTTTTTTTACTGTAATAACTATATTACTTCAATAATATCTATCATTCTGACTTCTAGGAACAGTTATTGCTTTAATACGGGTTTTAGGGTTGAGCTAGCAATATACACTAACATCGCGTAGGTAACAAGTAACCTGTACATAAACACTTTATACCATTAATAGGTTTCATGAACTAGCTTGCTGTGCCTAATTGAGATTCAATCAAATGTATAGTTTTTCGGCTCCTAACATAGTTTCAACTTTCAAGTAAGTTAATTTGGTGGTTAAATGCTCTAAAAGGTCATCACTATGAGACACGGATCTACGATAAGCAAATTGAACTTAAGATCGAATTATAATTTATGCATCATTATAAGACAATACATAAAATTACAAGAGTCTAACTAAGTCAATTTCCATACATAATTGTCAGGTTGAGGTTTAAGTAGATCTTACAAACACACAAACAAGCATAGATACAGTTCCACGTGCATTTTAAATAGGAAGACTAGATGAAGGTCGACTTTTACCGAAGTTTTCAAGCTTAAGTCAAATTTATCATGACAAACATTTTTTAAAATCAAGCATAGATATAGTTCCACACTTCCACATGCATTTTAAATAGGAAGACTGGATGGAAGTCGACCATGAACAACAAATTTATCATGACAAACATTTTTTAAAATCAAATATAAAATTATACAGTTCCAACCCCAAATAATTTTGGGATTAAGGTACTAATGTTGTTGTTGCACAGTTCTTTGAAACCCGCTGCAATCCACAGTTGACTGTGACCATTTTAGCCATCCAACATCAGTACATACACAAAAATTTACCAGATGACATAAAAGATTTATATTTAAAATAATTTTAGATCTGTCACTGGAAATATATTTCCCTTTGTTTAATCAGTTTAAAGACACATCAAAACAACTCTAAATAAATAAAAAACCTTTAAAATTTATCACCCAATAAGTTCATCAAGCCACCAAGGAACTGAAAAAAAATTGTACCAGACCTTAATATAAACATTACTGATATATCACAGACATCAAAACAAATGGTAAACAAAAAATAAGCAAATACTCTGTGCATGAAGTGCTCAAAGAAATTAATATAGGGGACCTCACTTTGAGATTGATGACTGAAATTTCCTCACAGACGGCTACTCTGCACCCTTAACCACTGGTTGATTTTTTTAAACTTCACTAACAAGTCCTATTAAAAGAACCCTTCATTTGGATTTTTCCTAAAGTATTCACATTTATTGTCGATATCTTACCAAAAATGATGCACCTCAGATGGTGTGTGTGTCCAGCTGTTACTACGCAACACAATTGGTCTCGCTTATAACCGTTGTAAAAATCATTATTTTGAAACTGACTCAAATCATCTCATTTACCAACAAGATTGTCATTTAATTATTCGAGGGGATACATCCGTTATCCAACTGAGACCCACAGAACAGACTTAAGTGAGAATTTGTATGATCGACAGTATACTCTAAAAAACTCGAGTATTATATACTCTCTCCACTTCTTTACGCTCTCCCATTTTAAAAAATTTCACTCATATTTTGAAGTGTGGAATGTACACGGTAAAACAGAGGTTATTACAAAACGTTTACATATTAATCCCCAATAGAAGTACATTTTTTTTCAAAATCTCTTTTTACCAATTATGACACTTTTATTACAAATTAGTATCTCGAATTAACTTCGGTCAGCTTTTAAGTGATTTCTGGCTCACATTATATTCATTTCATTAGCCATCAAAAGGCACAAAAATTTTAGGTACCAATGTGTAACAAAAATGACATAATAGGTAGTACTTTACGAAAGCAATTACATAAGGGAGTAATTTTTACAAATGTGTATATAATAGGTAGTAAATAGCAATTTAGCCAAAAAGAGGAAAGTAGATGGAAATTTTGGTATCTTTATTACGTTAAATATGTAATAAAATCAGCAACCATTTTATTTGTAATCATCCCAAAATTTATCAATAAATCTCTTCAAAACATCCCTACAGATTAAAGATGAAATAGAACTATAGCAGCAACATTACAAAAACAATCTAGATCAAAGAATGAAATATCATAGGATCATTCAGCTTATATATACATTAGTGAATTTTACGTAGTAGCAAGAATTTTACAGAATCAAACCAATTAAAAATACAAGAAAAGTACTTTTAACAACTGACCGGGGGATTTTATTTTAGGTACCAATTTGTAACAAAAATGATATGATACGTAGTAAACTTTTGAAAGCAATTACATTGAGGAGTAATCTGTACAAATGTGTATATAATAGGTATTAAATACCAATTTAGCCAAAAAGAGAAAAGTAGATGTCAAGTTTGGTCACTCTATTTTATTTGTAATAAAAACAGCAGCAACATTACAGAGACAATCTGGATCAAAGAAAGAAATCATATAGGATCATTCAGCTTATATATAAATTAGTGAATTTTACGTAGTAGCAAGGATTATTATCCAGCCCTCTATTTGAATATGGGTGTGGCAGACAAGAGCACTCCAAAACGAGACAATACTATAGTGGTCATTACTCAGGCAGATCTTGCTAACATATGGAAATGAAATAAGAAATATAGTTTCAAAGCTGTTTACCTTAGCTGTTATAAACTGAGCATTGAAACTTCCGACTCTTGCGCATCTTGTAACTAATCCACATACTTCAAGAGTAATTCGTACCGCTCGTGCCACCGGGAACTTAAGTTTTTAAAAGGTATTGCACGTATAATGATCTTATCCTCGGAAAAGTTTCGGAAAACTCTAGAACTGGACGTAGGATAATACGTAGTAATTACAAAAACGTCATGTAGGCATCACAAAAGCACTGCCTGAATGAACCTTAATGAATAAATCCATCAATCATAATAAAGCGCTTGGAGCTTCAACATTTTCAGGGAATGTGCATACCTCCATACTAACAGGTTTGTTAGTTTGTTACATTTCTCAAAACATGTGAGGGGATTTTCAAAAATCTAAACAGCTTATTAGAATGGAAGGAGTAAACATAGACTGATAGACCATGGCAGTTGCCATTAATTCTCATAATTCAAAATATGGTTATCAATACCATAACTTAGAAGCAATTTTAGATTTCTAGGATCAGACTTATTTATCCTACAAAACCAATTAAGAGTCTCGCCATACACGCATACACTTAATAACACCAAATCCCTCTCTTTTTCAAACCCCATCTCTTCGGTTGTGTATCCTAACATCCAACCCCTTCCCACCATCCTGACATCCTCACAACGACCACCACCACCAGTTTCACTCCCCAACCCGCCAAAAGCGCTGCCAAGACCACTAGAGCTAAGTCCATCCTCACCGGCAACCACCACCCTTTCCCACCCTATCCCAAATATCCCATTCAGCATCTCTAACATCAACGCTGCCGACACCGACTTTCACCCCCCCACACCAAAAAAAGCAACGCCTACCACACTTCTCACACACACATAGTCAATTACATTTGTCAAAAGAGGTTCTGGGTACTATTTTCCAACATATTCTGAACCAAATGATACCCTAGGGATGGCTGGTGAACAATTTTTAGGGGAGGGGTTAAACAGGGGGCGGTGGCAGGGTGACTGGCTTGATGATGGCTGACATGGGGGAGGCCATCGTGGTGGCTGCTAAAGACTGGTGGTGGCTGTGGGAAGGAAAAAGAATTTTGAGTGGTTAGATTTGGGACAAGAAAAGAGTGATAGCCTGATTAGTTTGACTTAAATTTGGTCCCATGGTATATGTTGGCCTTGTACAAAATTTTGTAAGTTTATCATCTAAAGTTCAAAGTCATTCACTTCACGTTCTCCCAAATAAAAAATCACAACCAGGCATTACATGCCTCCTATGCAAGTCTAGATATCCTACACAGCTCTGGTACGTTTTTAAGAGTTAAAACCTAATACAACAAAGTCACAACCAGGCGTTACAAGCCTCCAATGCAAGTCTAGATATCAAACAAACATGAACTGCAACACGCGTCAGAAGGGTCGGATAATGTTCTGATTCACAAGGCAATTTTATATTATCTTACACAGAAAAGCTCCTTGCAATATAAAATGCTCCTTCCAGTTGGCGCGCTACATGAATCATGATTTCTTGTAAAGGATCCTCAGGCAAATGTTCAAGTTCCCTGACATGTGCCATACCCTTCGTTGAAATAATGGCTGCAGAAATTCCAAATTCGTCAATTAGAATTTTTTATATGTTCCATTACCAATTACAACTTTTCCATATGTTACAACTTTTTCATATGGCTGCATCATGGATTTGAGTATTGAAAGTTGCAGACAATGAAAAAATTATACAAACCAAATGATAGATCAACTCTAAAGGCATATCAGACATTATACCCAACATTAAAAAAAAGAAGGCAATTCAATAAATTGAGCGTATATTTGTATTTCAATGACAAAATTTCATATTCCTATCCACAGTCCGGGAAAACCTTAGTAAGGCCTATTGCAGCTGTTTTCTTTATACACCGTACTTAATTTCTGCAGCTTCATCTTATGCCTTTGAGATGTGACAAAAGAAGATCTTTTATGTTACGGAGTATATGACAACAACACAAACAGTTTGCAACTTAACAATATGTTACGGAGTATATGCAAGAAGAGTATGCTTCATTCAATTACTAAAATAGCATGAAGAAAGCTTTCACCCATTCAGCCTTTTTTACAGCAAAAAAATAGACTAATGCATTAAGTGTGTAAATGGAGGAAAAACTGCACAAGAAAGAAAGTAATGGAGTTAAACTTGTATGTCATAGCATGTATATTAGAGTGAAGAATCCAGCAGTCGAATAACAGATCATTAAAAGTTTACCAAAAAGTAGAACATCTAGAGAAACGAAGTGATAGAGCAAGAAAAGATGTCTGACATAAGAGATTTCATGGCGGGCCGCAGGATCAAACTACTCACCTTTCACCTCGGAAACCATAGACTAACTCTACATTATATGTTCTAGTTATGTAGAATTAGTTCATAACATGCCTAATAACAATCATGGATGCCTGATAAAGTAGTTATCGTAGATCTAGTTCCACAATATTCGATTAATATTCTCTCCTTTCAAAGCAAATTGTGGAGCCCTTCCTTTAGTCTGTTTTAAAATAAAAGCTGGGCTAACAGAAGGGAATAATGCATCTCTGGATTGCTCCTCTATGAATAACGAAGATGTTTAATATATAGTTAGTACCGCTACACTAATCAATCATATTCAGTACTGATGACTACAAGATCAGGCCTCAATTTGGTAACATAGACTGTATTCATGGAAAAATTAACTACTCTTTAGTTTATTTAATAGGACTTTTCAAGCCCTTCCTCAAGGATTAGAGAGTTACTACAATTAGAAATCCTTTTCTCAATAATGATCTTCCCTTTTTATCTTTATCAAGATTTCATTACTTGAATAATACGAATAAAATTCGCTTCTTGGCCAAGTTATTGCTTTAACACGGGTTTCAGGGTTTGCTAACAGTTTAAAGAGCATTACGTAGAAAACAAGCAACCACGACATAAACCTCAATGTGTGAACAATAACTTGATCTATAACTAGTTACTAAAACTGTTAGCTCCAACCGTGTAAGAATAAGTGTTATATAGAGGGTTCTTAGGCTCCAAACTAGTTTTAAACACTTATCAATCATAATTCATAATAAGGTAGGGTTGTTAAATGCTTTAAAAGGTCATCATTCCAGGGCTCCGACCTAGAAGCGTCAAACAACTTAAGATCATATTTCCTCTTCTTTCATTCTTTCTCTCTCATATTTTCACTGCCTCTGCTCTTCTGCTCACCACTCTTATCAACAACAGATCACAGCGGTGACTCGGTGAGGTAAATTCTTTCTTGCTTACAAATTCCGTTTAATTACTTAAATTAATATGCTTCAGACAGTTATAATGTGCCGTAGATTTACCTCACTAGGTGGGCGTACTCCGCTGCTACTTTTGTCAATGTCACTATCAGTTTGATAGACTCGGCTCTTTTCTATACGAGTATCACCCCCTTTATGTCGTTTTGTACATGGACATTAAAGCTTAACTGTCACCTCTTGGTGTCCTTTAATCGATATTATCCAAGTGAGAAGAGTGGCGTAATTTGGACATTCTTTGTAGCATATTTGACATTGTTTTTTCTAGCATACAGTAAAAAAGCAGGTCATGTACCAACTATCATAATTTTACCAGTTTAGTATAATAATGAGATTGATTACCATAACACTCTCAAATGAAGCAATAACCACGAATCCACAATACGTAAGGCAATGGACACGGTTAGCACAAAATTAGATTAAATGTACAATATCCTTATGTAATTCTATCACTTACCCTAAAAATTAAAAAGGATTCAAGCAGAAGATTACGTAATCAGAAACCAAAATTGATTTATCCTACACTTGCCATAGACATTCACATTAAGCTATGAACGTCACTCCAGACAGCATTATATTCAATCTCCTTCGAAGCATATTAATTCATATAAACAAAAAAAAGGATGAACCACACACATCAAAGATCAGCCACCAAATTCTCATTATATGGTAAAAAAAATCATAATACAAGAAAGACTTGTAGCATTATCTAAAATAACGGAACAAGCGCTTTCATCATGAATTAATCAGAGTTTAACATGTAACATCAAGACAAGTATACTTATTTTTCATCTATTTCCAATGACGCCAAAGATAGTATTTTTTTGAGTTTTGGTATACGATGGACTACATCAAAATGATTTGATGCGATTATCTCGTTTTTTTGTTATCGCCTTATGGGTCATTCGGAAACAGCCTCTGTAGAACCTCTACTTCTCAAGACCTCACTCGAGCAGGAGCTACTTTATATCAACTCAAGTAATTACTATATACAAGTGATACTATGACAATGTAGTTCATTTGTAACAACATCATCAACTTCATTGGCAAATGTCGTCGACGTTTTACAATCCTGGCCAAACAAATCCCTACACTAAGCCTTTTTTCATCTATCTTCATTGGCATATGAATTCGCATCATAGTCAAACTCCACGAATCACATTAAGTCGTGAATAATAATCTTTAAATGGCACAGGGATAACAAATAGTCCTAAAATAGAAATAAATACACTATACTCTAAATCAAATTCACAGATTTTGTTCTAAATACTAAGATAATGGCATCTAAATACTTAAATAATTAAGATTACTACCCAGAAATACATCAAATCATGTGCTTGACAAAGTTTATGATTAGAGCCACTTAAAGAGGTTGAAATTAGTAAAAAAACTTACCATGTCATGTAAAAAAAGGCAATTTTTACAAATTTCCTTGCTTTTTCTTTCGATTTGGGATCCTTCGAAAGCTGTAAACGCATTGTGAGTGGACATTGTTCTCATGTTCATCTTCAGATAGACTTATTGCAAAAACCCTAGCAAATTAGGGGAATTGAGTGATTGTACAAAAGCATTTGATCATCTTTCGCTTACCTAATCTTAATTGTTCACTTAATTATTTTTTTTAACCACCTAGTCCAAAAATTTACATTTTACCATCTATTGCCGATTTTTTTATTTTACCACCTAAATTTGATGAGAGAAACACTCTAAATTGTCAATAGTTTATACTTTACTTTTGTTTTAACGTTTCAGTCAATAATTTACACTTTTTTATTTTATGCGTGTTGATTTTCGCAATACACATTTTACTCATTTTAGTACGTTTTTCCAAAATTGCCCTTCTCATTTTCCCAAAATTTTTGTACTAAATGAGAGAGAAAATAAAAAAATGAATGTACTGCATAACAAAAGAAAAAAAAAAGATATTTGATCTCCACCACCAACCCCCTACTTCTGCATATCACAACCACCACCTTTGCTCTGGCCACCTAATTGTCGTCCGACGACAGTTGCCGGACAGAGGAGCACAGGTCCAGCACGGTCGGCCACCGCCAACGCACACATCGATCTCTAAACCTTCTCATCAATGTGCTTGCCCCGACCTCTGACGACCCTAAGACCAGCCGCCCCACCCCTATGAACACGCACCACCACGTCGCCCACCATGAACGCTCTCCGTCCATATTGTCACCTGACAACCACTCCCTTATCTTCCTAAAAATCTCAAACCCTAAATAAACATTCAAAGTTCTTATTAAACATTAATCTCATCCCCAAAATGATAATTAAATAATAAAAATCATGCTTTTAAATTAAATTAAGATCCTTAATTAAAGAATTTCGATAGATTAGAGTGATTTAGTATTCGAATTTGGGAGAATTAGGTTTATGTGTTGTTTTACTTGAAGGGTATACAAATGGAAAGAAATGCATAAAAAGTACTATAATGAGTAAAAAACGTACTGCGAAAATAAACTCCGTATTTTATAAATATTTTCATCTCTACTTTATCTTTTAATCGTATTCAAATCAATCCTCCTCACTTTACACCTTGCTCCTTGTGTATAAAGCATATGTAAATAATTTATTGAGACGGAGGAATATATTCTATAGTTATTCCTCTACATTCTACAATATAGGGTGTGTAACTGTGTACAGTGTTTGACTTAGCTTTTCAAAGTATTTTTAGCCTTAAAAATATTTTTTGGTCAAACACATAATTGAACATGTTTAGCCTAAATTCTTAAAAATTAATTTCTATTTCTTTATTCTCACTTTCTCTCTCTAACAAATCTCTCCAAAAAAAACCTAATCTCTTGCTCCATTGCAGCCGGCACCTACCCGCCTACCTTCCCCCTACTTCGATCCTTTCGCCGGAGATGCGACTATGCCATTAGCCCGTCTCCGTCGAACCTTCACTCCCTTAACATACTAAAAAAATCAATTTTTGTCCCTTTCCGAAATGTGGTCCCGACGTAGTGGTTGTTGATGGTGGAGTCGTCAATACAAGGACTCCGGTAAGTATCGACCCACTTGATGAATTGATAGTGAACATCTCTGCAAAAGACCGACTGCAATATCACTACCAATGGCGACCGAAAACAGTTTCTCGTCGCCGCCGTTTCTTGCTCCTCCGTCGCTGCTGTAGCCTTTAGTGCCACCGTCGGGGGGGTCTTTTTCTAGGAGGTGTTCCCCTTCCCCTCGCCCCTTCCCCCACCTCCTATGGTAAGTCTTCATTGTCGGAAGATTGAAGGTTTTCTTTGTATGTTATGGGTCGGTCTTCCCCATGGTGACTTTGCATGTTCTCGTCCGGCGTTTCCCCCTCCCCTCGCCCCTTCCCCCACCGGTTGGTCTGTGCATGTTTGTCTTGAGGTTGTTTTCTTGTTGCATGTCGTTCTTGTGATCTTGTGTGGCATTTTTGGGCTTCATTGGTTTGTCCGGGGACGAGTTGTGGTTTGTTGTGACTGTCTTTGTTTGATCGGTTTTAGTGTCTCGTATGGTGGGGCTGGGGCGGTTGGTTGTGCAGGACGGTCACCGCGTCGATTCAGTCTAGGTTTTGAAGGGCTGTATTCTCGGTTGTTTTGGACAATAGTTGGTTGATGTATGTTAATCCGTGTGGTTGTGTCGGCTTGGATTGTTTGGGTGATAGTTGGTTTGTGCTGTTGGGTGGATTGGATGTAGTGGTTCTCCAACAAATTTAATGCGGACTCTTAGGTTAATTTTCACCATTTTATTACGAATAATATCAATCTATTACCTTCTATGGAATAAGGGCCTCTCAAAGGCGTCATTACTTAGGGCTATGACCCTCGTCTATGTTGGTTCTATTGTCATTGCTCCTTCGAGGTCTTTGGTTGGGGGGAGGTTTTTGTCCTTTCTTATCAGATTACTCGGCTTCTTGGCTTGGTCTTTGGACTGTAGGGATCGATCACCACGGTGTAGGAGTTTTTTCTCCGCTGAAGGCAAGCTTGTTCGGCTCGCTCTTTCCTTTTTCTTTCTACGCACTTGTGCCGTAAGTGCACCTGGTCCGGTTCGTTGGCCTATGGGAGTTGTTAGTATCACTGATGAATTGGATGATGTTGCTCGCGACCGATATACTCTCTTCCACCAGCATGCTGATGATACCACTTGTAGCACGGTTCATATAGTGACGCTAGTTTTAGTAGGCTTAATGTTTGTATTTATGTTGTTTTATTCTGAATGTAACTATGACCCAAAAAGCCAATACATTATGTAGTTGCGTCTCTATACTGCTGCCAAAAAAAAAAAATTCTATTTCTTTGAATTAATTTTTTAAAAGGTAATTTTCAAACTCATTTTTAAGAACTTATCTCCTACGGTTCCCTAGGTCTGCCCATGTCCTTGATTATGGAATTAGAATAATAATTATAAAAAAACAAAATAGACTAGGTATAATAATCATAAAAAAAAATTGGTTAAGAATTATTATGGAATTGGGAGGTTTAATTATAGAAAACCGAAATGTATAAACAAACAAATAGATAAAAAAAACTTCTTGTAGTTAACTAGATTAAGTTAACAAGCTAACTCCACATGTAAAATTACTAATCTAACCCTAATTCAACCACCTAAAGTTAAATCACAGTTAAATCACAGTTACCACGTGTCTTGGTCTAATTGATTGTGCATTAAAATTATCTTACATATTGTGTAAGTGTATCATCTTCCGTTAGTATGAAAGATGAAAATGAAATAGTTTTAACTACGTATTTATATGTGATCTGAGCCCCTTCAACCGGCTAAGGCGGGGAAGTCAGATAGCATTTAAATATCCCTGACCCCTTTGGTGTACCAATATAGCCGAGGATTCATCTGTGCAAAACTGCAAATGTGCTGAGATTTAAACGAAAACAAACAATAAACATTGCCGAAAAATAATTGAAGCATCTATAGGACATGAACCCTGGTATAACACGGATCGATCTAACCGACATCACATTTAATGTAGGGAACATGAGCAATTTTAAGCCATTCAGCTCCCTTTTTACTCAACTGTTCCTTCAGCAAGGGACAGTTAAGGATGTCAATAATTTTTAGATTGGACAGACATTGCATGGCAGGTTTAGAAGGTAGGTGCTTCAGCAGGAGCAAAGATCTGAGCGTCAGCCAACGCAGCGATGTCAGACTCTCTAGCCAATCCGGCAACCACTCCAACTTGTAGAAAAAAGATATTTCTAGAACTCGTAGGGACGTGAAAATCTGAACTTGTATAGGAAGGTTTATCATCTCCCTTCCATTTAAGAATAGCTTTAGAAGAGAGTCACAAACCGGCATATAGACGTGTGGCATATAGGCGTCCATCTCTGTAGGCATTGATACACCAGTGTGCACTACTGTCAGATTTGGGAGACTAGTCCAGTCGACTACTTTGTCGGTAATCTTTGGACAATTTAGGAGCACAAGCTTGTGAAGTTTGGTTAATGGAGACATATCTGGAAGATATTCAACAGCATAACAATATCTTATCTCAAGTTCCTCAAGAAATTTGCAGCATTCAAACCCATGACTTGGAAATGAGACGGTTAACTTGTTACAGTAGATTAATGCCAAGAAACGAAGGGAAGTGAAGTCCTCTAGGTTCAGATCTCCCTTAGCATACGGGCAATAGAACAACTTCAGTGAGACAATGTTGTTATGTAGAGAACCGGCAATGGATGTTAACAACCATTGTGGAAATCTCGTGCCACCATAGGAGTTAATCTCTAGCTCAGACAACTTCTCATGGGGTTTCATGGCTTCCAGTATCTCATTCTGACTTTCATTCTGACCAAAATTCTCTATATCACCGAACTCTTCCAAGATAAACGTAAAGTTCTTTATAACACTCAACTCTTTCCAGATTAAGACTAAACTCTCGACGTTAGGCTTGCTTTCCAAATGTAGGTTTTCAGCTTCTTCAACCTTTACAAGATCAACGCGAATTATTTTCAAAAGGCCGCTCAGGTGGTTTAAAGTCCCAAGCTCGCTCACACTTCCACCGCAATTATTTTGTACATAGATTGGAGGCAAAGTCCTGAGAGCGGTCATTTTCCCCAGCCCCTTTTCTATAACCATTCCGTTGATGCCAACACTACAGATGATGTGCCGTAGATTTAATAAGGCAGTCACTCCTTCCCGTAGAATAGGAGGCCCATTTTTTCCACGGTTATTTTCAATCCTCAATGTTTGTAAATGGTACAGTTTTGTGATCACAGTCGGAAGTGACCAAAACTCATTCTCAGATATATCGAGGTATCTCAAATGCTTCAAGCTGCTAACTGACTCCGGTAAATCATTCAGAGCTAGCCTTTGTAAACATAAGGACCTTAACTGTCGACAATGCACCAGAAAGGGTTCATAAAATTTTATATTAAACGTGGATCCTATTACTGAGGAATACCATGTTCGTAACTTGTTACAAAACTCGGGTCTCAGATCAAGCTCACTAGTATCACATAAAGTGGACAAGTGTCTAGCCTCGGAGGTTTCATCAACCTTACTATTTCCCATTAAATTCAAGCAATCCCCTCCCGAAACAACACGAGCAAGAGATAACACAAGATCATGTATCTTACATGTCTTCACATTCCCAAGAAAATCTAGCTCTTCATCTTGGAGCAAGGAACTATCCAATAAGACATCGACGTATCGATCTCCCGTGGCCTCCATCTCACTATAAGGTAGCAAAAACCCCTGTGCCATCCATAGTTGGATTAAATTGTCCTTACTAATCTCTTCACCTTCCTTGAAAATGGCACAATATGCGAAGCATCTTTTCAAATGCACGTCTGACAAATAGTGGTAACTTAATTCTAGGGAAGGCAGAATCCCATACTTATCTTCCTTCTCCCATATTTCACTTCTCTCAATTTCTTTCCATTTTTCGAGGCTTTGGTTCCTCAACATATCTCCTAATGCTCTTATGGCCAGAGGAACACCTCCGCATCTTAGCATCATTCTTCTCCCTATCAATTGTTTCTCTTTGGTTGCCAAATGCTCATGACCCACTCTTTTCTCGAAAAGAGACCAGCTTTCCTCTTTTCCTAGACCTTGTAGTTGATAAATAAAGGGCTCCTGAATAGTCATTCTATCATTTTCATCACAACAACATGTCTCCATCTTCGCTACAGCATTTCGGGTACGAGAAGTTGTTAGAATGCAAGTACCCTTGCTTCCACCTACTTCCTGTAAAGCACATCTCAGAGGTTCCCAATCAAGTGTACTACTCCAGACATCATCAAGTACAAGCAAATACATCTTTCCCTTTAGCCTTTCCTTTATCTTTTCAACTACTGATAAACTGTCTGACATGTTTAATGCAGTGCCAAAAAGGTTTTCAGCCATTTTGTTCAGAATGTCTATAAGATTAAAGTCATGAGAGACGACAAGCCAGATTATTTGAGAGTTGAAGTACTCTTTCACTTCATCCGCCTTGGAGATTCGTTTGCTTAGACTCGTCTTTCCAAGGCCTAACAAAGAACATAAATATATGTTGCAGGTCACATACTTTGGCATGAAGAATGTAACAATTACGAGTCAGAAGCAACGTAAAATAGTCATTTTCGCAGTAGATTGAATTCAGATACTTTTCATTGATAACAGTCGGAACATTGGGACCCGACTTCAACAGATTACCAAGCACATTGTGTAAGTTCGCCTTTACATCTTTAACATGTGATAACAGTCAGATAATAATAGTCATATAAATTGGTATGAACAACATTGTTGGCCTTAAGCATTTTCCGATAACTTTTAGAGACTAATATTTACTTTGCAATTGGTTTCTCATTCATAATTTTTAGTCTGTTTATACAAATGAAACTTTGGCTTCATAGCTTTGGTATTCCCACTAGAAATATAAAAGGTTGGCAAGTAAACTCCTAATAACTTAATTACTCATAATAACTCTTAGTAACTCCGAACATTTTTCGATATAAAAATGTATTTGAAATCAATCGTAGTGTTGAATTGGTGGCTGGGTGATTTCCTTGTTTCATAACAGAAAAGAATGACCTTGATTTAGGCTAATTCTTTTTTTTTAAAAGAGAGAATGAGAGACGAGAGAAGATAGATTACCTGCCAAGCCCACGATTCCAATGACAGTTAAATCTCTAATCATGTTGTTTGGATCGCATACCAAACCGATAATCTCAGCTATGTCCGCATCCCTTCCGGTAAGTCCTTGTTCATCGACCCATTGTCGTCTGTTTCGAAGCCGTGTCTCTTCTGACTCATGGCTCTTGCCAGGGGCTGGATTGTCATAGGAATAGCCAGAAGCGACTCGAATGAGCTTTATACCAAGGTCCTTGGCATCTGTATAGATCTCATCAACAGAACTCATCAAGTCACTCAATCTGTGAGACATCTTGATGCGGAACACAGCAGGATTAGAGGATGAGATGAAGAATCTGATCTTTTTTCTCATACTATTTCGGAATCTCAGCGCAATTATCCGCCTTACAGCTTCATATGCATACTCATCAAGCAAATCATCGGCCTCATATGCTACATTATTCACCTTCTTTAGCCACTTATTCATCAAAACATTGCTGCCTAACTCATCAGCACCCTGCAGCAGCCCTTCTAATCGGGTAAGCTCGTGTTTCAGTTTCTCTAAATCTTTCTTGAATCCCCAAGCAAGTTTTATCTCTTCGCTGATTCGAGATAAAACCATTTGCATTATTTCGTGAGCAGCCCCCTGAGCTACCTTCATACCCAGAGTTTCCGCCATTTTGGCTAATAACACAGGAATTGGAATTTCTTTTACTTTCTGTAAAATATCGACAACCAAACAACCACTTAGTATGACGGTTAATTTTATGACAAGTTTGAAGTCATTATGAGTTCATTGATATAATTGCAAATGCATTACTTTAACATATGAAGCAGCATGACTCATTCCAACCAACTACTAGTCTAAGAAGTAGTTGGCCCCTGAAAATTGTTCCAGCCTGTGCAATTTTAAAAACGGACGAGTCAGACATTTAGTGCATGGCATGTTTAATAGGAGTGGAATCCTTAGTTCAAAATACATAACAATAAAAGTCAGAGTGTTCAGTTGTTAACTTACACTGGGAAGCTGGAGGCAGTGATTCTGATAAACTGAACAAAATAAATTTTGTGCTCGTCATGTTCAGTTGTTATTTCCTCGGCAGGTGGAGTTCAAGGGGAGTTATTCTAATGTAAGACCTTTAATAATACCACGTCATCATTAAAATCCTTCCCTTCAATAATACAATCCTAGTTTTTACCCTCTCAAATCAGAACATTTATCGATGAGCTACCACAATCTTTTCTGGCCACTTGCTGGCAAGCTACACCATCTCCGATCTCCGCTTGACAGCTTTTAGCATGAAGCTAGAGAAGGTTGCGCATAGTGAAGCCTGTTGGTGAAATTTGGATACCAGATTACTTTCTAAATACAAATCAAATATTAAAAAAACAAGACAGAGATTAAATAAAATAAAAAAGATTAATCTAAAACTGCATCAACATCCTTTTAGAATACCATATTACTGTAAAATAGAGACTCAACATATCAACAATTCATCGCTAAGCCAGTTAATGTAATTTAAACTCCTCTAAGAAGCACATAAAATAAGCCAGCTAGAGTGATATGACCCAAAAGGTCAGTACTCAGTAGGCCACAAGGGTAAACCGAGGGGCAAGGGTACACACTTTTATTTTTATTTTACATTTTAGTTGATACCCTATATACTATATATGTTTTGATTTTGTACCAAGGGTGTAGGCTGTATAGCGTGGTAAGTATTCCTTTTTCGGGTTTGCATTAGCTAGTTTAGTTCGGATTCAAGCCAGGTAGGAGCATAAGAGCAGCAAAACTCTCCAACATAAGTCTTGACACAACTGCATTTACAGGCACAAACTCGAACTTTTGGTGAAGCTAGGTTTAGTGATAGATCATCCCCCTTACCAATTAATGTAAGTGCTCACCTTTGTGTCTAGTAATTTGTGAACTCTGGAGAATTGACCGTAGCTCATTAATTTTGAGTTTTGACAATTACATAAAGTATTTCTAAATAAACAGTCATTACAAGTTAACAATTGTTCCAAGATTATTGTGCTAGACATTCAAACAAATGTCAAATGCAAATAATAATTACAAAAAAAAAAAACAGGTGAACTAACTTGAAATAAACCTACTATATATCTTATCACTAACCTGTCTTTAGTGCCACGACTTGAGAACAGGTGCATTCTTTGCTGCATAGGGCTCATTTCCTGAGATACCCAAGATACTTAAATCTCTTTTCATATTAGTTGGATCACATATCAGCTTGGTAATATGATATATGTCAGCAGACCTCCCAATAACGCCGTCTTCAGCAATCCACTGTCCTCTGTTCTGAACCCGCCTGTCTTCTGACTCATGGCTTCTACCAGGGCCTGAATTGTCATAGGCGTAGCTAAAAGCTACTTGAATGGGTTTTATACCAATATCCCTTGCATCTTTACAGATCTCATTGAGAGAACTCATTTAATCAATGACTTTGAGAGCCATCTTAATGCGGAACACAGCAGGATTGGAGGATGAGAAGTAGATTCTGATCTTTGCTCTCAACTCAGTTTGGTACCTCTGCAGAAGCTCCAGTTTAATGCTTCATATGCATACTCATGAAGTAAATTGTCAGCCTCATAGGTCACGTCCTTCCACTTTTTGAGCCACTGATTCATCAGAACAGTGTCGCCTATCTCAGCCATACCCTGTAATAGCTCTTCTAATCTTATGAGCTGGCCTATAAGTTTCTCTATATCTTCCTTGAATCCTTAAGCATGCTTCGTCTCTTTGATGATTCGATATAAAACCATTTGTAGAATCCCCTGATCAGCCCCATGCGCTACCTGAATACTCAGCGTTTCCGCCATTTCGGCAATAACAAAGGAACTTAAACTTTGTTATACTTTCTGTGCCAACCAACGATCACTAAAAAAGTTAGTTTTAAAATAGCTCAAAGGCTGAGAATAGGGATGTTTATAAGTTTATATGACCAAAAGAGACACTTCATAGTCATGTACTTAACATTTGTAGCAAGATGACTCATTCGAACCAACTATTAGTCTTAGTCTCTGATATGTAGTTGTACCTGAAATTCCTCCCACTTATTAGAATTTATGAAGTTAATATTAAAACATACAGCACATAACTTTTTTTGCGACCAAAAGAATGACAGGCTTAAAATGTAGGGAAACAGACCTGAAATACTGCCACAATGTGCGATGGGAATTCAGAGGCAGTGACCTTCAATTAAAAATATTGATAAAGGATCAGTGACCTGGTTAGTCAATCATGCTCATATCTCTGGCTCTGGAAAAATGTTACTAAATTCGACCCCCTATTCGTTTATAGGAGGCAGCCTTTGAGTCACTAGGATAATGTTGTTATTCTTGGAAGGAAAATCAATCAGAGTTGCACACCAATCCAAAAAATCCTAATTAACTAATGCCCTCCGATCAAAACCTTGTTTTAGTCCACTAAAACAAACTTAAAAGCATCAACAAAGCTATATACTAAAATGAAGAGACGCGGCACAAACAATTCTCAGATAACTATGGCACGGCAGAAAACAAGATCCCAATCGTAAATATGACAAAAAAAAAAAAAGCCTATAAAACCTAGGAAAAATAGAACATGACGGGGACAGGACCCTGCTCAAAGGCCGCCCACATCCGGTGGGACGTAATCACGTAATGCTACTTCGCTGAATAAATAAAATAGCCAACTGAGAGCTAGATGCCTTTGCTCCAAGATCATTTACACCCGAAGAGATCTAAAATTTCCTCAGTGGGGATGTATCCTCTCCCACTGAGATTGATCCATCTCCTACGAAATCAAGACTGTGCGAGGGCATACCACGGGCCTGGACCAAGATACCCTCAAAACTTTAAAATGTATCCCCCTCGGTTTAGGCAGAGGTCATGCCTTCCTAGTTCCTACTTATGGCCGAATAGTCACTTAGACTCAACGATTTTTTCTTCGGCTTACGCGAAGATCACCCCTAGGCGGATACCGCATTTTTGGCACAGGTGAGGGCCTCTTGGCGCGGCCTGCTTCGCTCCCAAACGAACCGCTCACTAGCTAGCCCGCCTAGCCTCAATAGTGAGGGGCCCCATTGCTTCTTTTGTGTCGCAAAGTAAAACAATTTGGGGTCTAGGAGATATCTACTTGTCGACAATTGTCTAGCAGGTATCCTAGACTTAGCTTCACTTTGTGACTCATTGTTGTGAGAACTTATGTCTCTGTGGGCTAATAATAGTGGGGAAGCTATCTCTTCGTTAGGCTCCCATCCTCTGCACTATTTTGCAATGCTCTTGTGCCTTTTCCTAGAGAGGTGTGTTTGGCACCACACCTCAGGATGAGGAGGTGCTTTATATTTGATAGCCGACCACGGCACTAGGCACATCGTTTTAAGGGCAAACTTTAGGCCTCCAGGTCGCACTTTTATAACTTTCTTGACAAATTATCATGGAATATATCATATACCCAACAAATTAACATGATATAATATTTTCCGTAGTAGATTCCTTAACAATAGTAGACAAATAAGAAACATGGATGCATGCTGATTTGGGTAGATAAAACAGCCTAGTTCAAATCCAATCAGTTTCAGGGAAAAAAACTAAAACCCATATATATGACGTGCTTCTTGAGCTAGACTCACTTAACCTTAAGAAAAATAGACAAAAGAAAGGCTACTTATCATTGTACAACATAAAAAGACATACAAATTTTGCCAATGTAGTTGGTCCATCAAAATAGTTGGAATGACAACAATCCTAATCAATGATGAAAATAAGTCTGAAATTTATGAGCCCGGCGTTACACCAATCAGCTTCCAGCATGGCATTAAACTGTTGACCTGACTACATAAACAGCCTGAGAAGGACAAAAAAGGCATGCTTTTAGAAACTAAAATAGGTTATTCTTCAATCAAGATCAAACATTTTTGTGGAATGCTTAGTTCCTTAAATGCAGCATGACAGGAAACATAACGTACTCTAACCATATATCAAGTAGACAAGTAATAACAGGGAATCTAAGTTTGTAGAAAAGAATGATAGATAAACATACTCAAAACAAACTATGTGATGAGTGATGACTGATGAGGGGTAATCAAGATATGCAAGTATGTAACTCTAAAGCATTATAAATAACATTATTACATCAATCAGCCGAGTTAATTCCGATGAAGATCCCAGACTACTCGTTAAGCATTTCTACATTTACTAATTAAACATTTTACTAACTACACAAACAGTTAGTTAATGCTTAGCAAATGTAGATACCATCAAAATGTTGTGGGTCGTGGGCCCTCAAACGAATTAAAATTAAGCAGGTCCTTAATGAAATAACTAAAGTACTGTCCCGAACAACGACCGGTTTGAGAAGGAGAGCAAGCAGTCAGATAAGTACCTAAACGAGCTCAATGTATGCCATAGGGGCATTGTCCCCTCTCCTCGGGAGAGTCCTTATAATCCTTGTATATCCTCCGTTTCTTTCTCCATATCTATCTGGCACCTCAGCAAATAACGCATGGACAATTTGCTTCTCATAGATAAATCCAAGTGCTTGTCTTCTTTTGTGAAGTGAACCCTCTTTTGCCAACGTAATCATTTTATCAGCATATTTCCTCACGGCACTTGCCCTCGCTCTTGTCGTCTTGATGCGTCCATGTTTCAGAAGCTGCGTTGTTAGACCTCGGAGAAGTGCACGACGCTGATCTGGAGGTCTGTTAAGTTTGGGCACTCGCCTACCATGTCGCATAGCGTAAACCCGGCCTCCATTATCAATGATTCTAAACAGACTGTCAAAGCCATTCTCTGAAAAAGATGTTGATTAACACAACCATGAAACATTTACACAGCAGTTGACAAGGACCGGTCATTATATTAAAAACTGACATCATCTCCCATCTTACTCTATATAAGCTAACACATTTTACCCCTTTTCCCCTTAAAAGGTGGCCATCCAGTGCACCTGGGTGAGTTAACTGCTGAAGATATGGTACTGCATAGTATCATCCGTTACTAAATTTAAGACTTTCTAAGCATTATTTGCATACTAACTATGGAGTATCGTGTTTTCATTCTTTTCTATTTATCTTTTTTCTCTTATTATTTTTCCCATCACAATGTTTTAAAGGATGATATATATTAGCCGACCCCAAATCAACCTCGAATGAAGGCTCTTTTGTTGTTGAACTAAATGAGACCAGCCTTGACTTTCTATTAAACGGAAAAAGAAAGCCCTACATAAACTATTTTTTATCAACAATTAAATTTCTGAAATTTATTTCACCTTATTTGATTTTCAGAACCGGAAATCCATGAATACCTAAACACTACAAAATAATTTATCGATACATAAATCCTATTTTCATGGTAAGGACAATCAACGTCTAGAGCATCGACTATGAGATTTTGACATTGCAGAAAGCTTCTCCACAACTTTCCGTTTATGACTTCCTAATATTCTTTTACCAGATAAGTCAACGGTGGTCGCAAGATAAATTCATATTTCCCCAGGCAAATTCGGAAATCATATACCTAATCATGATGTATTAAAAAATATATATATATAACTCTACAAGATTGCCATCAAGAAATGTCCAATAAATATCAATTTTCTGAGGATAAGAGATGATACCCAATCCAGTGGGAAATGATGAGAGAACAGGGCATAGAGCACTGAGGCCGCTATATTGTGGCAAAAGAGGCTTAGAACTGCGTAGTGATAGACCCAGTCTACGAGACTTTGATGCATTCTTACAGGAAGCGGAAACAGGCAACTGGTTGAATGCACGATGAGAAGGAGCTGAAGGCAATGCTGACCTGAGAGTTGCCATGCTCCATGTTGCTGATGTGGAACAAGCCATTTACCACTTACCACAAATTTGCCCTCACCTTTTCAACTGAAAATCATGAAACAAATTGGAAGAAGGGTTTAAACTGTAACTAAGCTGATTTAATATACAGCATTTTCATATGGAGTAAGAAAATTAACTGAAGTTCCAAACATGTTCAGCAGAAACCAAGTATTCACTTATATCAGTATTCCAAGAATGAACAGCCAAATCTAACACAATAGATGATTTTCTCTTTTCCTGAACTAAGCAAAGGCTAGCAATTATACAGTTGGTCTCATTGTAGACGGGGCAAATCCGTCTATCTACAATGAGAATTTGTGGCAATTATAAAACTCAAGTAACACAATTCACTCCAATAAACAATTGATCAAAATACCAAATAAACCATAGTTTCAATGTTGTGCAAGGATACAACAAGAACATTACTCTAGTGCCTCAATGGATCCGCAAATTGCGGGGTGTGAGGGGTCGGATGTACGCAGCCTTAATGGGTATACATCTAATCATACCAACCACCAAAATTATGGCCAAAGTTTCAAACTTTCCACTAAAAAAAGTACTGTAACTAACTTAGTAACTCTACATCAAAACTCTGACTGCAAAAATTAATACCAACTGGTTTCACACAGGCAATTCATCAAACACATAACAAGCATAAGTAGAACAACTTGAATGTACAATTTTACAGAAATGGGTATGCAAATTAGTGAGTGAAAATGGCAACTACCATTAAACCAAAAGAACAGTAATTTGAAGATGAAATAACAGAGATTACCCCAAATGTTATATTTTGCAGAGAAAACTGAGAGCTGCAAAAGGAGTAGTGTAAGAGAAAGGTGAAACACAGAATTGGATAAGGAGGGAGGAAAGTGGACACGCTGTAAATAGTGGCTTTGTGATGATACTTGGATTCATTATATTTTCACCTTTTCGGTTACAAATTCCCGCTATACTAAAAGAATAAAAATTCTTAAATGTTTTCCCTCAAAAAGAAATATTGATAAATAAGGAAGCAAAATTTTGTTTTTTTTAAATTATTATCCTTTAGTTAATATCTAATTTTTTAATCACTATACTTTTTTTAAACTAATATATAATCATTTAATATAATGAAATAAAACCGGTAGAAATCTAAAAAAAATTATCTGAAAAACCTATAAACTGATATTATTAGTTTTAGATAAAAAAAACACTTAAAGTATAATTAACTAGTATACAAATATTATGAACGGATATTATTAATTTTGTGAAAAAAAATTATTAAAATTAGTGAGAAATTTATAAATTGAAATCAATAAAATTTTCATAAAAACACACATTCATGACTTTACAGTTTCTTTTTATTATTTTTCCATTTTAATTTTTTACCCATGGATGATGTGACAATTTAAAATTTATAAACAATACATTATAAAATGAAGCATCTATAAATACCGCGCATGCATGCGCATGATCCTTACGAGTAGTTCTCATTTTAGACAATATTATCCTCTTAAACTTCAGACGGATAAGACAAATATTGTTCTTCTTTATCCATTTTTTATACAGATAACTAGTACGTACTTGACGTGTTTGAAGCTTATGATAGATAATGTCGTCTAAAGTTAAGTTACTTTTCTTTGAGATGTAGCCTCTTTTCCGACACGAATTAAATGAGCATAGAAAAATTGAAAGCATGTAAATTTTTTGACTCCGCTTCACAAGACACAGCAGGCAAACTCATTAGGCTTTCTTTGCAAATATGATCTAAGCCGTATGCATAAATCATAATATCAACATTCAACATCTTCAGGAAACCCTTTGAAATCGACTTTGTTAATTTCTTTATCTCCAAGGTTGTACCAAAACAGTTCAGTGTTACACATCCGTCTACATAAGATCTCGTGTCGTGACTCGTGATCCTTTACGGTATGCAATAGGACGGTAATTACCGACTTCTACATGGTTAGAAACGATGGTCATCAACTTCACCCAAGAATAATCTTTCATAACCCACGCACAAAAAGTACCACGACTCGCTTCCTTGTCATTCATGTCATCCCCTACAGCACATAGCAACCCATCAAACACACACAAGTCAAAAATACGAAGATTACGAGGCAAAGGAACGTCTTTTGTCCATTGTTCTGCCCGAATGTCAAAACAGACGATTCTCCTGTTCCAGACATCATCGAAATTGCAAAGAATTGCATAGAGTAAATTTTTGTTTACACAAAGAGATTGATACATCATATTATACGACAGATACATCTTTGGTTTAGTCTTAATCCATAAATTGGCCTTGAAGCTGAAAATTGTAATTCCACCGGGCGATGTCGTTTGATACGAGTGTGTCTCGTGTTTGTACATCTTCTCTAATTCCACCGAGCGATGTCGTTTGATGCAGGCCTCAATCCCAACTTTTCTCCCTGCTCCAAGTGATTACCCTTACTGCAAACTGGAACACCTGTTCAGAACGACGCCAGTTGGTAGTGAATCAAATTCAAAGCTTCAAACAAAATTAATACTCGCAGTATCAAACCTCTCACTGCTGCAGGGCCTTTGACAGGAGCAGGATCTCACTTAACCACCATTTTTATGGTGTGACCATTTTTCGAGTAGGTCTCACCCCAGGAAGAGAAATGATATAAAATGTGTTCTCTATATTTATCTGAAAAAATAGCGTACTAATCTGTTGAGACGGCCTACAAAAGACCTGATTAAATAGAGTTACTAAGCAGATCTGAAGTGAAGACTGCTAACAGGTCCGAGTCTCCGATTCCTTGTCATCTCTGGAAGATAGTTTTAAGTTTTCAAGTATGCTGTCGGCAATGAGGCCAAACAATGAAGAATTGTACTGAATCTTACTATTAGTTGAAATTGAAACGAGAAATGAGCTTGGTGGTGCAAAAAGCAGAACAGTTCAAGCTTTTTTTTCATCTAAACATCACAACCCAAAAGAATAAATATATAAGCCCTGCTGCTCTTTAATGTAGATGCATGACCTAAACACGCATGTACAAAATATTTGTACTATTACAAACTAGGTTTTTATGTCAAACTCGTCACCACGTGGTTACTCGTAGCTGCTCCAGCTTCAACCTGTTTCACCAACGAAGCGTGCTTTTGACCAGCAAGATGAGCACTGAACACCGTCGCACTGTTACAAACCACATTGCATATATCACAGGTTCTCACAGCATTTGCATCGGCACCACACTCCATAATCTTCCTTTTCTTTGACTCCAAATCATTGGGCTCCTGTAATCGAGCTCGTTTCTTCTTCGCCAGCTTAGATTCAGGCATGGGGCCCACAACAGATTCAGTATCTACTTGTGCGATAGGCGGGCTCAAAAGGCTCAGAAGGCCCACTGGGTTAGAAGATGATGTAGGAATAGTGACGTTGGAGACTGGGTGCAATGGTTTAGAAGATGACGCAGGAATGTTGACGTAGGCAACTGCGTGCAACGGTTTAGAAGATGGCATAGAAATAGGGACGTCGGAGATTGAGTTTCGGAGGATCTCCAAGTTCCTTTTGTGTTTCTTTCCATTTCGGTGAATGGTGAGACCATCGCTGCTCGTGCAGCTGATTTTGCATACATCACACCATGCAGCTCCCACTACTGCTGGCTTTTGAGGGTTGGTTACGGCTGGCTTTTGAGGGTTGGTAATGGGATTGCCATTAAGAGCTCGTTCCTACAATAACAATCCAAACAATTAGAGCAAGCACATGGAAGATTATATGAGAAGCATCTCTTACACACAGACACCGTCTTCCACATCTCCATGGGACATAAAGAAGATACAACTTTCATAATTTCGAAAAAAAAAAACCCTTTAAAATTAGCAGTGAAAAACACGCAGCACTAATGAATGAATGAATAAATAAACGGTTTTTATTACAAGAACCCTAGGGGCACATATTCAAGTAGCTAAGGAAAACACTAACTTGTGCTATTGTGCTAGTTCTAACTCAATGCTATTGCGCGATCTAAGTCATTTAAGACCATCGTCGTAGATGATGACTTATTGTGCTACAAGTGTAGTGGACAAACCTTATGTTCTGAAAAGTTGAGTTCTGGAGCACTATAATGGCTAGTATTCGAGTTGCTATTAAAGAAATAAGGGAAGTTATAATGAAAGGGGGATCAAGATCTCTCAAAAAGAAGCCTATGATGCCATATACAAAAATTATCTCCCTCACTATCACTTTACAGGGAAACATGAAGCTCCAAGTAATTTACATTCCTGATCTTGAGAGTAGTTAAGCACATCTACAAATAACAAACATACAAAATACACATTGAAAGATATCCCGGTGTCAAGGATAGCATAGAGCTCCCTCCGTAAGGCAGGCAGAATCAGTGATCAATAGGCTAATTTTGAGAGGGCCTACATGCAAAAAGCAGCGCAAATATTGCCGTAAAAGGAATCGGCAGGAAATTATCAAAAACATAATCCACATACTTTTATGTACATAACAGGTAATCACGAAGCTCGAC
This sequence comes from Heliosperma pusillum, assembly GCA_022085475.1. Taxonomy (NCBI): domain Eukaryota; kingdom Viridiplantae; phylum Streptophyta; class Magnoliopsida; order Caryophyllales; family Caryophyllaceae; genus Heliosperma; species Heliosperma pusillum. The sequence goes on along the minus strand of JAIUZE010001472.1, from coordinate 46,487 downwards.
CAAATAAAAAAACGACTTACAACCAAGAGCGGGAAAAACAGACTAACTCAAAGCAATACTTATTCAGTTAAACGGAATGGGTCTATTGTTGTTCAGGGGAGTAACAGAAGTCGTAATAAATCCAAGGCTTTCACCTGGATCTGTCGAGAATACTCAGCTGGCAGTGTATAGGTACGCCAGGACACAAAAGTGGTCTCCAGTTTCCTGGCACTACGCTCTTCTGATCTCTCACAAATTGACATCATATCAGAGTTTGGTTCAATAATATTATTATTATTATAAGTGAGAGACAGAACAACTACGGGAAAGAGTATGAAATAGAGGCCTTAATGCTGAACTATTTACAGATATTTAGAGTAAGAAACAAGTCCAATTTCCGAAAAAAGGAAACAATGAGAAATTTGCAAACCAGAAAGCCTGTCTGACAATTTGACAAATGCTAAATCGCCGCCTGCATACTTTTTGGCAGCTGCTGTGAAAGTTGCAATTGCCAGCTTTTCAAGAAGCATATGACTCAGAAACTTTATGAAACTTTCAGTAGTTAGGAATCTTATTATACTCAATAGTAACCTAAACGTCCCGATACTATCTAAGAAGCAGACATTATGACCACTTAACGATGTTGATTTCTTTTTAGTACGAGTATTACCAATATTTTTTAAAGAGCTTTGTATATTATATGCATGAATGAGATGTATCATCAGATAGAGAAAAGAAAGTACACCATATAAAAGATATTTTGGGGTCTATCGTCTACTACATAATTTCGATATTACTCCATTCGATGTGATGCCCCTTTTTCATCAGTTGCACAAGATCATTTATACTGAAGGTACGGGTCTATAGGATGCTGGCCGCCTTTCCCTACCATGGCAGAGACGTTTCCAACAGACATAAAACCAAAACTGGGACAACCATCTTATCAAAATCCAAAACAAACAAAAGGAAATGGGGAAACCATCTACTGCATCATGAAAAGGAAGCGAAAACGGTTTCTGGAGTCAGATTGATTAGTCCGCTATATCCTAAAGTCGTAAAAAAAAAAAAAAAGGTTTTCACAGGTTTCACTCCATCATAAAATGGACATCGTTTTGCACAACATCCATAAGAAAAGATAAAATGTTCACTCACTTTCACATCAAAGTTTCTTTGTTATATTGGTATTTATTTTCTTCAACAGGCTTCATTATGTTAATCAGGCCCCTTCACTCCAATTTAAATCAATCATATGTTTAATTTTTTAAGGCGACGCATGCGGAAATCACATAAGCTGGATAAGAAAGATAATCATGTCACACACATTATTTGTATCTGAACATGCCAATTTAACATAAAGTATCCTACAAAATCTTCCAAATACATAGGCACATGGCAACATCTTCAAAGCACATTTGAATTTTTGGGGAGAAAAAAGGGTTGAAGGAGTCAAATACCTTGGCAATATGCTTCTTCCCAATAAGGTGATCAGAAAAGGCAATTTCACCATTACAAGCAATATTGCAGACAGTGCATAACCTAAGAGACAGCATTGTAGTACCACCATCGAGTAGCTTCTGTTTCTTTTCCTCCAAATTGGCGGGTACACTTGAAACACCAGGCCCACCTTCTCCACCTAATGCCCCTGTTTTACTGGCATTGTTCCCTGACTGAGATGATTGTCCAGAGGTAGGAATCATAGGCGCATAAAGCTTCTTAAGAGCTTTATTGTGATTCTTTCCAGATAAGTGCTTCTCGTAATGTTGAACACTATTGCACTCAATCTTACATAGGTCACAGAATACACTCTGACTCTCACTTTTTTTCTTTGGAATCACTTTGGGTTTCTTCACTTTTCTTCTAGCAACCTTCGGGAATCGGCCAAACATGTTCATTGGGGCTCCATAACTAGCTGAAGTAAAGGCTTCATTCTGCAAGGGTTGGATAGCCTGAAACTTGAAAGAACCCAGTTACAACCTATAGATTTCAACGACGCTAAACTTGCTATAGTTAAAAACGGTAAAAAAATTGAGAAGCAGCGACATCATTGAACCACATTCTGCGTTCTAATTTATAGTTAAAAGCCCTCCTTAGTCCAACCATTAAAATTCCATGAATCGCATCACTCAAACAACAATAACTACCACCGCAAAATCTTACATATTCCAAAGAGGATCAATACTTGAATGTCATTATCATAAGCAGAAAAAAGCCAAACTTTCACACGCATTAACTCAAAACCGCTTAAAGCCTTAAACACTACTTACAGGCCATATATGATTGAGGGAAAAACCTAAATTTTCCTAGCAAACAAAAATCCAACAATTCCCCTCTTATATGGGTGACATTCATTAAAGAAAAAAGAGTCAAACTTTTAGCAAATATTGGAGCAGCAAACAAAAATCCAGCAATTCGACTTTAAATCAAGGTCACTCACTCGAAAAAACCAAAGTACTAAACTTATAGAACTAAATCAATATATACAACATATGCCACCATTATCGAATCGAGTTCTTCATTCTAAGTCATCATTAAAGCAAAATGATTCAAACTTGTAACAAATTTGGGTGCAGCAAACAAAACTCCAGTAATTCGACGATAAATCAAGGTCACTCACTTGAAAAAATCAAGTACTAAACCTATAGAACTAAATCAACATATACAATATGTCAATATATGCCACCATTATCGAATCGCATTCTTCATTCTAAGTCATCATAACTACTGAAAGATAACGACTTTATCAGGTAAACAAACTCATTCAAAGCATTAACATTCACTCAATCAAAAAAATTCAAACTTTTAACAAATTAGTGCATTATTGAACAAAAACCCATGAATTCATCAATAAATCAAACTAAATAACATCACAAACTCATCATAAATAACCATTTCAATCATAATAAAGAATCAAAAACTCAACATACAGAAGAAATGGCATTTGGGTCAGGATAATAAGAGGGTTGAGGTTGATAAGTGGCATAATTGGGAGGTGGGTAATGCCCATATGAAGAATACGGGTCGGGTACGGGTTGCGGTTGATAATGGGTAGGAGGAGGATTAGGGTTTGGAGGTGGTTGAACTGGATAATATGGTAAATTAGTGTAAGTGGTTTGACTTACTGCTTCATACATTTTTGAAATTGATTTGGGGAATTGATCTGGGTTTTTGGTGAATTGAAGAAATGGTGATTAGGTTAGTGATAATGGAGATTGAATTGAGGTATTGATGATGGTGGATTTTGCGGAAATTAGGGTTTGTGAAGGGCGGATTACTGTTACATGTGCGGTTGGTTTAAGTTTTCGAGGTAGATTGACCATCTTAGTTACCTATTCATTATCATCATTTATGTACTCGCAGTTATTTAGATCAACTGTCAAGGGATTATTCTAACTTCAACTCGAAATCGAGTGGTTTACATAAAAACTTATCATCACGGAGTATATGTTATTCATTATTATCATTTATGTCCCATTCTTTTTTACTGAAATTGGTATAAATGACCTAAACGATGATTTGAAATGAAACGTGTTGAACATAATAGACTGAATTAAACCGAACTGATGAACTAAATTGAAAATATCTAATATTGATTAGAACTAAACTGAATTTAATGGGGGGCTGCGAAACATCGTCGACGTTTTATAAAACATCGTCGACGTTTTTAAAAAAAAAAGACCACTATTACCCTTTTCTCTCCTTCCTCTCTCTAACTTTTTCTCTAAAATTCTAAAACCTCATAAACTAATCTAAACAACTTCCACAAAAATTTGAAAGACGGTTTTCATATAAAATTAAACGGTAGTCAATGGCGGACAATGAAATCATCGGTACGTTATGCAAACTCTTTAACGTAATTTTTGTTTTGTTTCTTTAGTTTTCCATTGCATTATATGTTGAATAATACAATTATGGCTTTCTTTGTTAGTGTTCCGTTACGAGCCTATGACATTTGTTGATTCTTGAACACCCTTTTGAAGTCGATTTATAGTTTTTATGCCGAATTCATGAATATTGATATGATTTTTGGACGATTTAGGGTAGGCAACTCTACATTGGACGTTGATATGGGGAACCAACGTCCAATATAGACGTTGATAACCAATGTTGACGTCCCACCTAGACGTTGATACCCCATATCAACGTCCAAGGTGGACGTTACCAACGTTGATCAACGTCCAAAGTGGACGTTGGTTCCCATCATCAACGTCCAATATGGACGTTATGATCTATGTATAACGTCTGTCCTAGACGTTGACACCCCATATCAACGTCTAGGTTAGACGTTACGTATAGGTTCAACGTCTACAGTGGACGTTGAACTAGTGGTGCAACGTTTTTTTGAAGTTTACTTGCGTATTTTCGTGTTTTCGTGTAATTTGTCGTGTTTTGCACGGTTTATTTAAGTTTTAATGTAATTTCCGCTTGTAAACAGGGTTCATTTGAGGAATTTGTCGATAACGGGTTCGATTTCAACCCTTTATTTGTGACGGATATAGTTTTTGAGACTCGTGACGAAGCGTTTGATTGGGCCCAAAAGATAGCGTTTGATAATGGGTTTGCATTGGTGAAAGCAACTAATGGAGCGAAAAACCGTAGCGAACCCGACTTGTTATCTTCATATTTGCGTTGTTCTAGGTACGGGAGGCCACCGGGAGAGTATGATCCCGATAATCCTAGGAAACAATCCGGTTCACCTAAATGTGATTGCAAATTTCGTATTCGAGCCGTGCAAAACAAGTTTCGGGGATTCGAGGATAAACCCACGATACTTTGGAACATTGTGATCGCCGTTGGTTTTGGGAAGCACAACCACAAGTTGGTAAAGTACAAGGATGGACATAGGCATTTTGCGGGTTTAACTGAAGAAGAGAAAGAGTATGTGAAACAACAAACCCGGGCCTCGATTCCCCCGAGAGATATTAAAAACGGTCTTCATCAAAGAACCCCGGAAAAACCGCAACCCTCAAGCACCCAAATATATAGTGAGACAACCAAGCTTAGGCGTGAAATGAGAGGGAATCGAAATCCCGCTCAACAAATGTTGTCCTTAGCTGTAGAAGCGAAATATGTGCATTGGCATGAGAAGAATCCCGAGACATGTGAGCTTTCTCATGTTTTCATGTCTCATCCGGAAGCCGTGAAGCTGTTTCGTACCTATCCACATGTTGTGCTTATTGATTCGACGTACAAGACCAATGTGTACAAGATGACACTCGTTGAGCTTGTTGGTGTCACACCATGTGGATCTTCATTCTTAATTGCTTGTGTATTGATTCCTTCTGAGTCGGAAGATGGGTACAAATGGTTATTGAAGAAGTTGGGAATGCTTCTCGAGTTCACCGAAGCATCTATTTCAGCGTTTGTCACTGATCGGGAGTTGGGTTTGATCGCGGCTCTACGGTCCGTCTATCCTCTTACACCTCACTTGTTGTGTCGTTGGCACTTGAACCGAGCTGTTGAGAGCAAAGCACAATCGTGGTCAAAGCATGAGTGGCGCACAAAGCAAATCATGTGCAATGAAGAGCATGGTTGGAATGGAGTGATAAATGCTACTACCTATAACCCGCCTTCGGTGAAGGCGGACGATGCTCAACAGCTGGAGTAATCATAGCGGTCGGGATAGGCTGGACATACCCAAACTGACGCAAAAAACGGTCAGGCTGATATGGCTCTACTACATCAAGAAATCTAATCAACCCCGAATAAAGCGATGTCCTACAAGACCGATGTGAACCAACACCGTAAGGGGTCCAACGGATATGCTCCGCCCTAAGCCCGTCTAGCCTCCGACGGTGCTCATCTAGAATCTTCTCCTCCCCCTTAAACCTAGGAACCCGTGACCAAGCCTCCACCAATGGTCTACCCTCAACATAGTATCCTGCATGAGGTCGGAAATGGGGAAAATACTCATATATCCAAGCCTGGAGCAACGGCAAACAACCGCTAAGCCCACGAGCATCTCTCCGCGACGCCATACCGAACTGACGGTACAAGTACGCCAATGTCGCAGCCCCCAAGCATACTCACCCTTTTTATCCAAGTCATCAAACAAATGAAGCATCCGGGCGACTACCCTATCACTAGACTTGTCCGTGAACAATGTTTGTTCAACCAACAACATCAAGTACGCCCTCAGCGACTCATCATGGCGACCCGTCTCCACAACCTCCCTCAACTTCTGGGTCGACAACCCACCACTCCTATAATATGGTGGCTCGACATCCTGAAAAGTCAGCCCAAATAAAGTAGCCATCTTCTCCCTCAAGCCTGCATCATCCCTCGTGCTACCCTCCTCCTGCTCCACCATACCCTCCACAAAAACCCTAACGCCACTCACCTTTATCCCTAGAATACGCTGAACATCATGTAATAAGATAGTGATCTCTCCAAAAGGCATATGGAAACTGTTAGTATCCGGCTGCCACCTCTCTACAAATGCACTACCTAGATTTTCATCTATGCCGGTGGTCACACAACTCATCAAAACACCAAGCCCACTCTCACTAACTCTCCGGGCAACCAGCTCCGGCACCTTCATCCCGTTCATAGCCTCCATACAACCGGGCCTCTCGTAACACTTGAGCCACGTTCTCGCCGGCTTGGCCTCCGTCCCACTCTTATAAGCCACGTGCCCACCAAAACTACGTAAGACGTTGAGGTGAACCGGTCCTCCCTCAACCACGCCACTAAGACGCCAAGACAAATCCCTCTTCGTCTTCTTCCGCCCCGTGCTAGATGAACCCTGACTAACCGGCACATATCGTCCTCTACCAACCTGTACCACCGTCTTACCTGTTGGTTCGGCTGCCTGGTTCTCTATAAAACACTCGTCATCGGACTGCTCTGCCGCCCCCTCCGACTCAGATCCTGAACCGCCGTCAACATTACCAGCATCAACGGCACCTACCCTATAAAAAACTGACGGAAAAACTGTCTCGCTCACAGCAGGCGGGGGCGTAGGGGAAACGTCCATACCCTCTGACCGAGTAGGACGAAAGACAACTCCGGTTTGACGCACTCCGGGTACACGCCGCTTAGATGCCGTCACTTTTCGGCCTTTCGTACGATCAGGGACCACCATAATGTTTTTTTCTTTATCCATCTGCATGTAAATTAATATAACGTTATAGACAATCGACAAACAAACATAAACTCATTACAAAAAACATTTGAAATAACGAGAATCATAAACATATAAACACGAGTTAAATTACATATGATTAAACAAATAATCATCGTCAACGTTCAAAACCATCGAAAACAACGCAAAAACAAAAAATGTCACGACCAGACGTTGGTGTTGGTCACCAACGTCCAGCCCAGACGTTGGTCAGCAACACCAACGTCCAGCCCAGACGTTGGTCACCAATACCAGCGTCTGGGCCAGACGTGGGTGTTGCTGACCAACGTCCACCCTGGACGTTGGTCATCAACACCAACGTCCAACCCAGACGTTGGTATTGGTGACCAACGTCCAAAAAGGGGGCTTTTTCTTTACCAACAACCAATACCGTCTTCCGACAACATAAATCTAATAATCCTCTTTCACTACTTCCACAAATTTCGCCATAATACATTTCCAACATGCAAACAACTCAAAAACGGTCTTCAACAACATAAATCAAAAAACCGTATTCAACAACTTTAATCCAAATTTCACAAATTCAAATCAATTAAACATATATACATAAACAAATTCATAACATTTAAACATATAAACCACCAAATTCAAATCAATTAAACATATTTCAATGTAAAAACGATTTCAAAAATAAAAAGAAAATAAAAACTTACCTTAGGCCGGTGGTGGTGGCTACGGTGGTGGTGGCTACTGGTGGTGGACGATGGCGGCAGTGGTGGGGTCGTGGTGGTGGTGGTTGTACGGGAGAGGGAGAGGAGAGGAGAGTGAAAGAGAAGAATTGAAGTTAGAGAGGAAAAGGGTAGTGACGGTCTTTTTTATGAAAAACGTCGACGATGTTTCGTAACATTCAATTTAATATACCTAAACTGAATTCAATTGACTTGAGCTGAAATTAAGGGTCTTGTTGCATTTAGCGAGTAACATTTTTTTTTCATATTTGCTTGTGGGAGACAATTTTCATAAAAACAGAGTTATCATTTTTTTCGGTTCTAAAACTTAGACTATCTTATTACTTTTGATTCTATTTTTACTTCAAATATGAAAAGGTCTCAAGTATCAACCAATAAAATATTGATAGAGTGACTCTCAAAAGACATACTCTTTGTTTTTTCAAGGGAGCTCGATTATTAAGATAAAGAAATTGTGAATTATAAGTTATGGATATAAATAAAATCCTTTTAAATCTTGTACGGGGTATTTTCTATTTTTTTTTTCTGCTAAGAATGAAAGAATTATTTTGTTAATCAATTTGCAAACATAATCATTACAACATATGGATTCTTTAGTCCTAAACTTTGCATTCATGTGCATCTTAAATTGCCAACATATTGGAACAAATTAAAGTTAATGTTTTAGCAATTGAATTGATATAACCAAACTTGATTTCTTGACGTATTCTCTCGCCTTGTCTCTAATCCCACAATAAGACAAATTCACCCAAAACAAACCTAATTAAAAGTCATGTAAGCAATTCTTTTTTAACATTTACTTATTTTGTACTCCCTATATAAACAAACATATACTATTTGATATTAATTTACAAAAATTAATTCATAATTTGAAAGTTTTCCATCATAAGCCGGTTTCTAGATTTTTTAACGTAAATATATAAGTAATTTAATATTATTGTATTTTTCTCTTTTTGATAACGAGATAACTCGCAAATCCTTTTTACCAGATGCATATTGTGCAAGCCCTTAAATATCTACTTGAATCGTAATAGCATACAAACAACACGTGTATCAAGTCATTAACCACCCACTTTATGAGTGTGACACGATTCTAACTAAGTACAATTGTACAAGGCAAGTCCATGCCAAGTTCCTCCCCTAAGGGTCTGAACTTGAGACCCGTATATTATTCATTCATGTTTTAACTAACTTACTCAGCCAATTTGTTTTTATGATTTTGTAAGTTATATATATTTTAATTTTTGTATATCAAAATTCAAATTAACTAAATTTATATGTATAATTTTTAGCAATATTATGGTATTCTTTTAGCTTAAAATTTAAGTGAACGAGTTCAAAAAATTTATAGTAAAACTCATAAGCTTTGAACTAAAACTTGAAAACTTTATTATATAACTCGGAAATTACACAACCAGTTGTAATACATCTGATCTATAATCTATGAGCTGAACCAATATGAACTAATATTTTTATTTTTATCACAAAATTATTTGTCCATCAAACCAATATTCGTACAAAATATTACTCCATAATTAGTAAATATTTAATGTGATATCGAATAATTAAGCAAAATTCGTTTATTTGTTGATAATGTGTCGTGATTTCGCTTGCTTGTCAAGTTATGCTGCATACTTTTTTTCACATTGCACTTCATTAGTATTTAGGATGTTACAAATTGTCACTATTTGGGATTTTATCTTATTGGTATAGTTAGAAAGTACTCCATGTTTTAACATGTATAAACATATATAAAACCGGGTAGAAAGTTTATTATGTTTGAATAATATATAAATAAAGTATCATTTAAAATTATTAAATTACAATAATCTACAATAAAATTGATTGATTTTTTCTTACACACTCACAAAACATTAATATAAATAAAATGAAATTTAATATAATATAAACAAATAAAAATGAGTAAAATCATAATTCATACATGACTCTCTATGGTTGTGGAGTGTAAGCTCAAAAGGCTCACTTGAGTAGTTGAACACACATGCTATTATTTTCTTCTTTTTTTCTCTTTTTCCCTTTGCTTCTATGCATGGATTTCTTCCTCCTCACCAAATTTACTACTTACTCCTACTTAAGTACTATATACTACACTATAATAACTACTATAACTACAAATTAGCTACATAATTCTAACAAAAGAGTAGAGTTTTTTGCTCATCAACTTACATCACACAAATCATAATTATATAAAAAACATGATTTAATTACTAATCTCCTAATATTTGAACTACCCATAAGCTATAGTAAGTGAGAAAAAGTGTACAAACTTCTCTACTAAAAAAAGAACCTTTTTTTGTGCATCAATTCAGATCTTAACCTTACTTAAAAACAGCAACTTTTCTCTCTTACTTTCATCTCATTCATACAAGAAAATGTTATTTGTCTTAGTTCTTTTTACATGATCATCATTATTTGATGAACTAATTGAATTTTGTTATCAATATTATTGTTACATTTATTAAATTGAGTGAAGTTTATTTATTATATTATGGAAGAACAGAAATTGAAGCATGTATGCAAGTTCTGCAAGAAGAGATTTGCTTGTGGGAGATCACTAGGAGGTCACATAAGGTGTCATTTGCCAAAACCAGGAAATGAGCATAGAAAAAAGCAACAGAAGTCCAATGCAATAACATCATCATCACTGTCATCCGAAACCGAGACCGAAAACTTGAGACTCAGTAAGGTAAATCAGGGTCATGGTAAAAGTAAAAGATCATGTCTTGTAGGTAATAATTCTCATTCTTCATTGTCTGAAGTGGTTGAGGAAGAACAGCAACAAGAAGAAGTTGATATTGCAATGTGTTTGATCAGGCTTTCTAGAGATGTGGGCCCCTGGGGAGATGGTACAAAATTTCATGGTAAAAGTAGTAAGAATAAGAGGAAAAGGAATTCTTTTACTGCAGTAAATGGAGAAAAACAAAAACAGGTGTCTGTTGCTTCTGAAAATTTGCAGAAAGGGGTGAAAATGAAAGGGGTTGAAGTTTCAGAAAATGGGTTTTTGTCAAATGATCAAAGTTTCAATCTTTCTGAGAATAGAAGTGTGAAAATGGAAGAATTTCAAGAATCGAAAACCGGGTTTTTATCAGCTGATCTAATGAGCAGTGATCATAAATTGGGTAAATTTGCTGAAAATCAAATGAAAACAGAATTATTAAGAAGGAGAAGTAAATTTGAGTGTGTAACTTGTAACAAAGTGTTTCACTCTTATCAAGCATTAGGAGGTCACAAAGCTAGTCACAAGAAATTGCAGGAATATAAGGACTGTTCTGATCTATTACAGCGCGACGAGAAAGCGATTATGAGCATTGTTAATTGTTCCTCTCCAGGTTCTAATGAAGAGTTAACACCAGAATGTAAAAATGAAGTTTTTACTGAAATTGGTCTAGGATCATCAACAACATTGTCTAAGAAAACAGTTACAAAACATGAATGTCCAATTTGTTTTCGGGTTTTTTCATCAGGACAGGCACTTGGAGGACACAAAAGATCTCATTTCTTAGCTTCTAATGACAATGTGGCAAAGATTAGTCACAGTAATCAACTGGTTGATGATGGCATTGAGAGATCATCGAGCTCGAAACCTCGAGATATGCTTGATCTTAATCTTCTTCCTGAACATGTTCAGGAAGAGGAAATTACTGCAACTAACTGTACTTCAGTTAGTAGTAGTTCAGTTGTTGGACTTATCAAACCATATTGGTGGGTTGAAAATCCTCATAAACATGAGGGTTTGTTGAGTTTAATTTCCAATGATTAATTGAAATGTATTTTAGTTTATGATTTTAAACATTATTATTACTTATATGAGTTCAAGAGTGTACATTTTTGTTAAGGTGTAATATCCCATTGATTATATACTTGTATTAATTATCCACTTCATCTAAGTCATTTTTTTACTTTTTTTATTCGTGGTGAGATTACCTATTTTTTCCCACTTTGCAAATATCGGGATAAACCCGTAAAAAGAGTAATATGCACTCTCATATTACACTTTGTTTTCCCCGGTTTAATTGCCTTTACTAGCAAAAGGTGACTCGTCTGGTACTCGAAATAGTTTTTTTGGTTTTATAGTGAAGAAACAAACAATGAGTGGAACTTTTAAAGTGCACTTCATAAATACATTGTTAGATCAGATTGATTTCTACTAAATTTAAGGCATATACTTTGAGTACAAACTTGCTATAAGTGTGTTCAAGTTCAATAAAGTTGTTTGCTCATGTTATGATTACTTACTTCCTATGAAAGAAAAATGTGCAAGATGTTGATAGCTTGAGAACATGGGATGGTGGAATGCAAAATAAAATAAAATAAATAACTACTCTAGTTGAAGACGGGCATATCAGTCTTCAATGAAGACGGGTAGGATTGCCTCTTACAAAAAAATAAGTGGGAAACCAAGTGGGTTTTCACTTGCCATTTCACCTGCCTCTTTGCGAAAGATAACCCGATCCGTTTTCATTGAAGACGAATATATCAGTCTTCAATGAAACCTGCTAATAAATAAATAATAAATACACTAACTAAGTAGACAAAGTAGAAGAAAATGAGGAGAAGTAAAGGATTTGTAATAGTTAAGTAGTGTACACAAAGATAGCATGCATGTGAAGATAGGTTGGTTGTTTTGTTTAGTCACCTACCATATTATACATGACAACCTATCTCACTTCTTCTATGCTCTATTATGCTTTAGCATGTAACTAGTAATTAGATGTTTTTTTAGTAATATCACCAAACTTTTTGGAAAGATTTCAACATTATTAATTAGACTAAGAGACACTCTTTTGTGACCTACTTCAAGTTTTTTTGGAGTGAAATTGACAAGTTAACATATAGTAGGAGTAATTAAAGTAACCATTGATGAACTTGAGGTAAGAGTATTGGAACTTTGAGTCACTTTCCTTAAACAAGAGTTTAGGGTAATGTTTGGTGGCCACTTTAATTGTTTGGTAGTGCTATAGGTTAACTATAGAAACTTGTTATTGTTTGGTGATAATAAATTATCATTTCTTTCAACAATTGTGTTTTAATTGTTACTGTTTATTTTTGTTCTAATTATGTGAGTGTGGTGACATTATTTCATGATCATCGAGTGGTACAAACTCATTTTCCTATCGAAGAATCGGGATTTGTAGGCACATTTTCATCCGGGAGAAAAAGATTTCGATAAAAAAGCGGTTAATTTCATCCGGGGTTTGCCCTAATGACAGCAAAAGGTAAATTGAGCAAAATAGCCATTAGGGCTAGTATGATGTTTGAAATTTAATAAATTCACAGGTTCATATATAAATATCGAGTTATGGTGATTGCAAGTACTATACAACAGCTGCTATATACATGTAAACTGCAGCAATCGACTCCAGGAAATCCATGAAAGGAGGCCATTTACAGAGGCAGCTTACTCCATGGCATGTAACGACAAGCTAGCTGATGAAGTTCAAAACAATGGTGTCAAAACTGTCCAAGAAGGTTACCAGTATATGTCACCTGCATGCACAAGAAAATCATTATTTACATTCTCAGGTGAGAAAGCAAATGTTAGAAATGGAGTAGCGGAGATATCTTTTCAGGACTTGTTTTGAGAAACAACGATGGCAACAACAACAATAACAACGTTACTTCAGTGCCCTTACAGGGCCCCTCCGCAAATAGCAGGAAAGAAAAATCAGTTTTACGCAGCCTTAATCCTACATTAATAACATAAATTGATTGCTTTCCAAAAACCCCAAAATGAAGTTTGCAGCAAAAAGTGCATTAAATGCTACTTCACAATCAAACGAAACACAATCAGTTTAGCAAGTGAATTTTGCAATTAAGCATAACAATAAACGAGCATTATGACAAGAAATTGAAAGTTTAACAAATTAAAAAGATCCCACTTCTTCTGACTAGCAAGTGTATTTTTGTTGCCATGAAATTCGAACCATTACGGATATACTGAACCATTACGGATATCCTAAGCAATCTCTTTTTCCAATAACCTAAACTATGTCACATCTCCTACACTCAATTTGAATGCTAGTCCGATCGACATGCTATATCAGAGCATTAGTGATAAAAAAAGTAAAGAAAACACATAATAATCACACAGCAAGAAAAATTACCAAGAATGCATCAAAAGTTAACACTAACACAGGATCATGAATCAACGCCTTGGTCGAGACCCTTTGAATTCATCATCACATTTGAGTCGATTTGTTTGTCAAACTTCTTCCTTCTCCGTGCCTCAAATTCTTCAAAGCCTTCCATCTAATGTGCAAAATAAATAAGAACTAAATTATACACAAAGCTTAAGTGATGTTCTTCCGGCGAAAAAGAGGTCTTATACACTACAAAATGAGGCATCCAAATATCCAATACATCAAAATGGGAAGATACATGCCTGTTGAAACTGATCCATAGATAGAGGGTTGTTGTGCAAGGATATACTCTGTAGAGCTACACATTCTTTGAGAATTGTTGAAGGCATCTACACGTACAAAAATATAAAAAGATAAACAAGTTGAATCAAACTCAGTCAGTAAATGGATAAGTCGCACACTAAAACAACACCACCTGATAAATATAACCGTGTATCCGAAATATCCTCATGAGAAAGGTACAACTCTAATTCAAAACTTGGAAAATATTGCAATTCTCGTGAAAAAACTGTAATGAAACCCGTATTTAGCAAACATGGTGCCTGGAAACCCGCATTTCCAGTCACCTACAAGACAACAACTCTTTGAGTGTAATCAGAATCACGATTCAGTCTTACGATCAGACCGATCCCAATCCCCGGTGGAATCGTAAATTTGTAAGATCTTACGATCCAATATATTTATAAAATTTGATCATAGAATCATAACCAGTAAAATCTTTTCTCCATATTTCTTGTAATCATACACTCCCTCCTATCCAATCCAATGTACCCACTTTCCACTTTTGGACAATCCAATCCAATTGACCCATTTCCTTTTTTGGCAAAAGTAGACAAATATACCCTCATTACAATCTTTTATTTACACAAATATCATCAACTATCATCCACTTTACTCATAAAAAGTAAGGGTACATGAATCTTTTTACCATTTTTAGGTGACTTTCTTAAAACTTGTGCCCGAGTCCACGGGTGCATTGGTTTGAATTGGAGAGAGTATATACTTTGCGTGTAATTTATAGACCTTTGGATATTAATGAGCAATTTTCTTTATTTACACTCTTTGAGTGCTATACGAACTACGAAGTATTTAACAATAAGTTTTTTTCAAGATATATTTAACAATAAAATTACATTTTACAGTTATGATTGAATGGTAATAAGTGATGCTGTTATATACCGTATATTTTAACAAGGTAAAAATTCACATATGCAACCAGAGCCACCTTACCTGTTTCACTTTGTTGTTATCCAAAGAGAGGGACTTCAAATGAATAAGATTACAAACTGATTGAGGAAGATCATCAATGGAATTATCTGCAAATAGAAAATGGTTGTGAAAAAAGGATATTTTAGGGAATTTCACGAACTGCACGTTAAAAAGAAAGGGAGTCTCAAAGGGAAACCGAATACACAAAACTAGTCTGTGCCCATGATCTTAGATAGTCAGTGGAATAACATATCATTACATTACATTCTTGTAATGTTTATAGGACAATGCAGTCTCTATTGATCTATTCGATATACACACGTATGTGCAAAGTGTAAATCATCCTACTGCCACTACTTCTTTAAGGGAAGATCATATCAACTAAGTTCCCTTTTAATGATTCTTTAAGAAAGGAAACTTCATTCCTCCTGACTCGTAGTCATTTCGAATACTAATGGCAGCTAGCTACTTTCATAAAATTCATTTGCAGCTTACTATTCAGGCAAGAAAGATATTTCATAAAGTGAAAACTCGAAGAACTACACAGTATCCCTATTAACCGTTCTCACGTGAAAGGGTGAAGATAAACATTGCTCAGCTTTTAATGATTAAAAGAAAATGAATTGACTCCAGTTATGCTCTAGCGAATGATATGAACAAAAACTACTACTTTACTTTTGCAATTATACATAAGAAAATGTATATAAAGAGCGTAAAATGATTTTTCAAAAAAATTAGTCAACCCCAAATATATACAAAGTACTTGGTTAAATTATCTTTACGTCTGAAATTCTATGCCTGGTTACATCGCTTAAGTGATTACTATCATATACTCCATATACCATAGAAGCTGAGTTGCTGAGTACCAGCCGTAAAAAAAGATAACATACCATTTGCCTGAAGCTCCTCAAGAGCAAAGCAGCTCCCAATGGATTCAGGAAGATATGTTATTTGGTTATTTGAAGCATTTAGAAGTTTTAACTGCAAAAATTAGACCAAACATAAAGACAATTAAGTAATTTATAATTAAAAATACAGGGAAAAAAGGACAAAGTGATAATTAAATTGTGGGACATCCTGGACTACGGGGTGCTTCCGAAGTATCCGAAACATAAAAAAAAAAAAAAGAAAAAAAGAAAAATGAAACCTTTTACGCATAATTGCATAAACAGTACTTAGGAAACTACAAATTAGAAAATACTGGGCAAGAAGAAAACAGAAGCCAAAGTTTCATCTATCATCCGGATACTTACATTTCTTAGACTTCCCAGAGTTTCAGGTAAGTACGTCAGCAAATTCCGAGATACTGATAACTGCTCAAGTCGTATCAGCTGCCCCACTAATAAACAGACCTCATCAATAAATAAGCACAGTGATATCACAGGCATAACACACATTTATAACACAACAAGGGAAAACTACATTCATCAGGCAAGCCAGTAAGCCGATTGCCGTCAAGCGTCATTATTTTCAGAGTTTGGAGTTTCCCCAAGTTCATTGGAAGACGCTCGACAAGATTATCTGCTATTATCTGCATAAAAAAAAGTACAAGATAAGCCATTACCCTTCCCAAAGTTATTGGCTGCTAAAATCTTGCAAAAGAGAATAAGATGGCAGAACAACAATGACAGCGCTCAACGAGTCAACACGATAGCACGGTTTTCCAATAAGAGAATATTAAGCATAAGATGCTAATGTGATGTGCCTAGTCTGATCAACATGATAGAGATGCACGACATTGCTAAAGATCAGTTGCAAATTAGAGTGCTTTCAGCAATCATTCATGTAGCCTGATAATGTCACTTCTAGAAAAGTATTTTAACAAGAAAAGTCATCAACTGTGGGATTTTAACAAGAAAAGTCATCAACTTCCACAAATATTGTTATTATTAGTGTACAATAATAAATTAATCGGGTTTAAAACTTAAAAGTGCGAAATTGTCTTACCAGACGCTGCATGTTGAACAATTTGTTGATTTCTACTGGAATATCAACTGCACAAAGCACAAAAGAACAATTGTTATTGTATTTAAACACAGACATGCCAAGTTAAATACACCATAGAAAATTTTCATAGATATTAAACCAGATAGCATGAATAATAAATCCACTAATCAACTGGATAATCTACATGATATAATGCACCGAAAATATACCCTAGAACGCTAGAAATTCAAACTTAGCTTGCCATTTTCCAATCTCTAGTGGAAATATTATAGTCATAGAAATACGTTTCCAGATACAACTTGAATAATTTGAAATTTTAGCAGAATATTTTTGTCTATGAGACTATGACTGCTAAAAAGACAATATGCCTTGGTCTCGACAGGAGTTTGGGTAATATGAGCTGCAGTACAAAGTCGTGGAAAACTAGAAACAGAGAAGTAGAATAAAGGTAAATGAATACGTTAAAAATAGCACACGCAAAATGTAACAATGGATACCTATTTTGTTGTGTGTCAGGTCCACGGTCCGTACAACTCTGCCAAGTTCAAGAATTTCATCTGGAAATGACTGTTGAAAACATAGACATAACATCAGATAGCAGACAACAAACATCTACTCTAATTACTAAACCCAAACAAAGAACTGACACTTTGAGAAAGTATGTTTAATATTTCAACAAAACATGCAGCACTAGACAAGTAACAAGAACTATATTCTTTAAGTGATAGCATAGCTATTTTCACAATCTGTGCATGCATACAAAATTATCAGAAAACAAACAACACTTGTACATCAACGTTCTCCGAGATCACCGAGTTTGACAAGTGGAAAAAGCTATGTCAGTATTGTGTGAAAAAGAGGCGAGTTGTGCTATAACCCAACTACTATCCTCGCCATAGGATACTAAAGGAAATAAGGGAAGTTCAAGTGTAGAGAACTATATAAATAAAACTTGCATGAAAAATTGTCTATATCAAAAGCATCCTCAAAATTCCTACGCAACTTAACCTTCTATATTAGCAGCAGGACAGCAAGTTACATAAATGCCCAAAATCACGTACTAGTGAGTGAATGTCCAAATAAATTCAGCTACAACTCAACCTTTAAAAAATAAAATCTTAAATGAAACATTAAAGGTCTTTTCTTTAGTAAATATAACCTGAAAATACAAGTACTTTGAAAGTTATTGTGAATTCACGCGAGTAAATACAGAAATCATGAATTTAGTGGTGCCTACTTCCATTGTGTACTCCTTCCAAATATCGTAAGAATAAAGAAAAACATCCTTGCGTCCCGATTCATTACTATGAACATGCATGGGTCCAAGAAAGTACGACATGGTACGAAGTATTATTGAGCCAAATCAATGACAACTTAGTTAAAAGCCATTAATTAAACTTGGAAAGCATGCTTCAACATGTCAAAAAATGAGGGAGAGATTAGAGAGAGGCAGAGAGCATATAAAGCATGAATTTGTATGACAAAGAAGATTTATACTCAGACATCAGCCAAAGAGCCTATTCAAATCAATGAAGAAGTTCAACTGAACTCCGCTCATTCCTGATACCATGAGCTAACCTAGTCCTGCTGTAGGCAATTCACCATATAAAAATATAAAATTATTACTACTCACGTTGTTGCACGGTTGTACCCATCATTGTTTTGCTGATCATTGCCAATATCCACTCATAAGTCATAACCCCAGTTACTCCTACTGTAAAAATTACATTGTCGAATACAGCTCATGTTTTCTTTCAAGTTTAACCCTTGATGAATCATCCATCTAATCTAAGCGGTACAAAACTCTATTCATTAAGTACGTGTTTTGTCAATCATCTCTCATTCACACTTCACACCATCCATATATATGATCACGCATGATGCATGCCAATTGCAATTACATCCCTTAAAATCACTCAAAAGCTACTCCCTCTGACTCAATTGCTTCATTACGTTTGATTAAAACACTCTTCGCAAAAGAATTAAAAAGTAAAGAACCTATTAAGTCGGGGCAAATTCTCATTGCAGACCGACAAAATTCGTCTCTTCAAAGATCACAAAGAGCAAGTGGCAGCGAGAGGTCATAAGCTGAAGATGGTCACAAGCAAGACGGATTGGCAAGTCGGATGAATATTAACAATCTTTCAAACTGCAACCCCTACCTATAGTTATTATATATAGAGTACCCGTCACAAGTTTGTAACGAGTCAGGTATTCTCCACTTAGGTAGATAAGACTCATAAAGACAAACCTAGTAAATCACAAATAGTTTGTCTTTACCTACTGTGTGTAATATTTGACCCGTCGTTTGTGACGTTATAGATAAGACCACAATCAATCTCATGTAAAAGTCAATAACTTTCTGCAATCACATCCACCACTAAGACAATCCATGATCAACCCAAATATTTACTATTCTAAGTCAACAAAATCATCCAACATTACACTGATCATCATCAAAATTTAGGCAAAAAAAAAAGTGCCAAGATTGCAACTTGCAGATTAATCTACTGAACCAATACAAAACTCCAATGACTTAGATAAAAATCAACTCAAATGTGACATAAACATGCATGATGAAACAAACCCAGAAAATTAATAATAAATCATAAATAAAACAAAAAATGTGAAAAATTAAAGACCTTTAATTTGGAGTCACGTAAAGCAACAATGCCAGTAGAACTCCATCTAGCAACCCTATTAGCTTTAGAATCAGAGGTTTTACTCGAAGCACAACCCATTATTTTACATTAACAATTAACAATTAACAATTAACCCAAATTATGATCAATTAAATAAATGGGTAAGCATAAATTAAAATACCCAGATGAAAAATAAAAGTAAACAAATATTGAGGAGAAATTGATTGTTGAATTTGTGGGAAATTTGTTTTTTTTTTTTTTGGTGACAATTTGTGGGAAATTTGTAAAAAAGAAAACAAAAGAAGTGATTGAAATGATGGTTTTTTGTTAATGGGAAAGTCAGAGGTTTATGATTGTGATTTGTGAAAAATGGATGATTTTATATGTGGAAATGCCGCGTCTCTTGGGGTTTCTCTTTCCTCTTGGTTTCAGATTTCCTCGAAATGCTCAATTTATATACTCGACCTCAAATTTCTGAGCCGATATTGTATCGTTTGCGACCTTTTACGGCCCCCTTTCACTTACTCTCCGATTTGCTCTTTTTGAGAGCTTGTGACGGGATAGCGTTGTCATAAATGAAAATTTGTGTTATTAGAAAATGATTTATTGGTGGGATTATAAAAAGTTGAATCAAATTAGATGTCAATTGAAGCTATAATACTACCCAAAAATGATTTGTATTTTGTTCCACCTCAAATGAGTTAGGACGGATTGACTTGATTGAAAATACGAGTTCCCTGAAATTTTAACATTGAATTATTACGAAAATGATTGGGAAATATTACTATATTGACGTGGAATAAAGCAATACTAGAGTATTACTTATTTGAAACAGGCGATTTCACTTGAATCGATAACTAAAAACTATGACCGAACTAAACTACCTCAGCATAATATTACGAATTTCACATCGACCAAAGTGGTTTATTAGAATAAAAACATCCATGAGGTAAGGCCAACAACCGACACGGCCTAACGTTTACACTCATAAAGTCACAACCATAGACTCGAAAATACGAGAACTCGAAGTAAATCGCACTCGCAACGATGTGAGAATAGTGCAATAATAATTAATAATGACTAGAGTTCAATTTTGAAGATCCTTCCCCTACAATAATGTTACACTTAGATTAATTACTTAAATTTTAGAAAATCGTCCTACTGTTCGAATAACCACAAGTCTAGAAGCTCTTGAACGGCTACGATGTTCAGTAATTCATAACACTTAACAGTACAAATTTTACCACTGCAATGAATAAATAGTACTCATACAATAATCAAGCCTGCTACCCAAGAATTACTGATTTACAAGTTTAATAGGTTCATCAGGTATGAAAAGAAACAAGAGATGTTACATTTTCAAATGTAGGTCATACTTTCTTCCCTGTTATAGCCGATGTTACACGATTCTTTCTCCCTCCAAATAGCATGAACTTCATCAGTTCGGAACCTTTGAGTAAATGTCGATTCTTCAAGTGGAGTAGATACTCCATGAGCAAATTCGAGTAGCCCGGTGTATGCAATCATAGCCCCATTGTCGATGCAGTATCTATCGTCAGTGGCAAATAATCGTCCACCTCTCTCGGAGCACATTGTCTTCATCATCTCTTGTAACCGCTCATTGCAACCCACACCCCCGACAATGAGAACGTCTTTTGCATCACAGTGAGCCATTGCACGTTCTGTTATTTCAACTAGCATAGCAAATAGAGTTTCCTACCAACAAACATTAAATTCATAAAATCAGTTCGATTCACATTTTTTTTCCTCAAACAATCTAATTATTTCAGGTTGTCAATGTTAATAATGAGTTTGACATATGTTAATTAAACTCCGATACGAGAGTTGGACATTAACATTCCAACTATCAAACTCAACAACACTCATATTAACATTAACATTCCAACTATCAAACTCCGATACTGAGAATACATAACAGCAGATAGTTGCTCAAAAGAGTCAACACAACAAACAAAAAATTACTACAGAAGTTGATATAATTAGCATTTTAAAAGTGGAAATTAATTATGTTAGAGCAATAAGGCTTAAAAATCATTGAATATCCTACTAAATACTCCCTCCCATTCACCAGGCTCCTTACGTATTCCTTGTTCAGCAGGTTCAACAGGCTCTTTACATTTCCAATTTCCATTCCACGAAATTTTTACAACAAATTACCAATCTACCCTTATTTCACTACCCCTTATCAACCACTACAAACCATCCAAGTCCAACACCATCACCAACCATCCACCAACCTAACCTAACCCAACCCATCACCACCACCCTAACCCAAGTGCCGAACGTATCAACCACCACAAGAGATCAACTCCAGTCTCCGCCAACAACAAACTACTAAATTGAACCCCACATCCCTGAAATCAACCCCCCCCCTCCACTCACAAATCACCCCTACCCTGCGAAGCACTCTCTCCCGACCACTGAGCGAACCCCCACCCCTCCAAACACCCTCGAGCGAAAACCAACCACACAAAAAAGCAACCCCCGCCTATGGAAAACCCCTCTCCCACCCTTGAAAACCCTAGGGTGTGGGAGGGGTTTCTATGGGGGTTGGTTCATGGCTAGGTGATGGTGATTTCGGTGAGATGGTGGTTATTTCGACTGGTGGGGGATTTCCGGCGAGGTTATGGCGATTTCAGGAGGTGTGGAGGCGGTGGGTTTTCCGGTAGGTGGTGGTGGTTTTAGGAGGATAGGTGGAGGGTGGTGGGAAAGTAAACAAGAAGGTTAAAAGAGTAATTCGCTTGACTAATCTCATTTACATAAAAAAAAAAGTGGGTCCAATATCAAACGGTAAGAATCTAGTCAATGGGAGAGAGTAATTCATTGAAGTATCTTCACAATTTTTGTCATGCCGACCTCCATATTTGGCTCCTCAAAGAACAGTGCCAAATTGGTAAGGATCAAGTACCGATACCATATCATATCTTTGAGTGTCATGTCAAATACGGGTACAACACGGTCAGTGAAGAGTCTAGATCAAAATAAAATTATAATGCATACCTGTAAGGAGTAGCACAAATCTGCAGGTGTGCACTCGTCGTTTTTGAGCTTCTCTTCCGCTGTAGATTCAATAAAGCTCAATATACCACTAAAAGAAACGTCCATTCCTTTGACAGCGTAAGGAAGATCTATAAACTTTTCTCCTTTCTTAGCAAGCTGTTCACCAGAAAAGTGAGTTAAGTCGCAAGAGCTGTTTGCCACACAAACAGACCCGGGGAAGAGAAAAGGCGGCTACAGTGGACTTTTAACTACATCATGACTCAAACTTATGGCGCTTAATCCACGCCAGTACAGACGACAGGTTGACTCCATAAGAAAGAAAGAAAGAATGAAAGAAAGAGTACAGATAAATAACTGAAGCGTGTCAGACACAAGTATCTAGTTTGATCTCTATGCTAAATTTCTAACCACCTAAACTCGTTTTCACAAGAGGTATAAAGGTGGACAGTATTTTACTGATCAGAAGTTAAAAACTAATAAATAAATACATTCAGACAACAGTAAAGGTGAATAACTGAAAGGATACTCTAACAATATAATGATGACTTTGTCACCTATTTGGCTACCACAAACGTCCACTGTTCTATCCAAAACTCACCTTATCATTGAACCATGTAATACTCATAAAACCTACCCGTATTCGAGATGACCAATTCAATCACAAAAACATCACAGAACTAGCTAAATTAGACTAACAAATTCTAATTGACGAAAGTAACTTGATCACAATTTACAGGCAAACACCTTCTTTTAACCAGTGAATGGTTGAATTGAAAGAGATTTGATATGTCAGAAAAAGGAAGAGGCTAAGAAAGAAGAAAACTGCTAATAAAATAACTGATAAGAGCGGCGTGTTCTACCTGCTCAATATTGTATCCAGGACTCGGATCGTTGGACAATGTCAAAACACGAGCGAACCGATCCAAGCAATTGCCAACTGCTATATCAATTGTCTCTCCAAAAATCCGATATCGGCCTTCACTGTAGGCGATAACTTGTGTATTACCCCCGCTGACATACAAAACAACTGGATTCTCGGCCCCAGTAACAGTCCTCCCCATCTCAATATGAGCCACGCAATGATTGACACCAACTATCGGCTTCTTCCAGAGCTGTGACAAAACCCTCACAACAACTGCACACACTTGCAAGGGCGCACCCATGCCAGGCCCTTTGGTATAACAAAGGCAATCTATGTCATCAGGCGTTACTCCGGCAGTCTTAAGGGCGGTTTTTACAAGTGGCAACACGTGTTCTAAGTGATGATGTGCAGTTTCTCGAGGAAGAAACCCGTGGCCAGGTGGGGTAATATAGGTGTGGCGTGGGTTCGCTAAAATATTTCCATCTAAGGTTACAACACCCACGCCAATCTTGTTGGCTGAACCTTCAAAACCTAGAGCGATCATTCTCTTCATCTTTTGCTTACCAGCTGAAAGACCTTCCCTTTAAAATTCGGATCTGTACAAATAAGCTTCATAAATATCTAACTTAAACCATGAAACTCCGTAAAAGAAAAAATGTAATAATGTTGGAAATCAACAAAACCACACACAACGAGAACGATTCTTTCAGAATATATCATAGCTCACATATACTAATATAAAAGCTCAAAGCAAATAGAAAATCCCTAAACCCTGTAATCACTGAACAAAGAATGATAGTACTGTAGTAGCGCTGATAGTCAACAGCAATACATACATGGATTCAGGACAAACGTTAGGAACTATATCATAGCTCACATATACAGATAATATCAAAGCCCTATATTACTTACAGCAGAGTCGAGCTTTTGGACTATCCTTTAGAAGTATCCCACACAAGCGTCTGTCCAAAAGCCCGACTCGGCTGTATCATGAAAAATGCAATTTTGGATTAAAATGAGGTATCCAAGCGTCACATGTTGGACACTATGCAAGCAAATAAGAAGAGTCGGAGTAATGGCAGCCAAAAAATAGAAAATCTAATAACACTGATGGCAGTCAAAAAGATAATAGACAAACTCAATGAAGCATTATAACAAACATGATGTGTGCAATCCCTGCACTAGCACTTAAACCCACAAATAGTGCGTCACCCATGACAGCACAATAAATCCAACCCAACAACCAGTTGCAATAACAACATAGCGACTCAAAACTTGCAAAATCTATGATAACGGTATGGATAAGCAGCGAGTATTTACAAAGAAGCAAAAAAGTAGGCCTACACAGAAACCCAAGATTGCTAAGAAAATTCAGTGTTATTCAGAAGACAGGATTTGAGGGAAAGGACTACGGAATGAGCAGTTAGCTTCCTGATCGAATATCAACTCGAGTTAAACGTTAAAATAGCTCCAACTTTAGTCGTAAATTTTTTTTAATGACACCACTCCTCTCTCTTTTTCAGTGTATCTTAATAATACCCTACAATTTCATGGCTTAATAACGGAATTGAGCGCGGCCAAGTCACCATTGAGCTCAAAATTGAAATCAAACTACGCCTAAAATAAATAAATAAATAATCCCAAACTAATTGAAATACATTACTAAGTTTATGCACTCTTTTCTAAAATTATGAGCTACTAAAGACACTTTGGGGAGTGAATCATAGCCTCATAGGGGAATAATAACGCCAAAGAGAAAACGTAATCCGTCATTCATTATGTGGGGTGCCTTCTTTTTAAGTAGCGTGGCTTTATATTTTCAAGTGGCGTATAAGTATAACAATCAAAGTAACAAACAATGTCCATCAGTCAACACAAATTCTCATTGAAGACGGGTCGGATCCCTTCTCACAAGGATGCAAGTGGGAAGGCATGTGGGGATTGTGAGAGGGGATCCGACCCGTCTTCATTAGAGCGTCTTCAATGAGACCAACTAATCAGTCAAACTAGCAAAAGATTAACTAGTAGGATTACAATAAGTAAATCCCCTAAACCAAGTTCCTAAAAGTAAAAAAAACTAAACCTAATTAATCTAAGACAATGAAAAATCAATCACAAACACTCATTGAAAACGGATACTATCAGTCGCAAGCTAAAGACGGATCAAATACCATGAGTAAGACAAAACGAAAGTTCCTAGCTAATAGCTAGACAACCCATTTTATTCTTAAGACGGATATACTAATAAAAATCACTATAAACCTAAAAGAGATTAAGCAAATATGTGGATTGAATTAAGGAAAAATTAATACTAAGGGCATGCCTGGTATCAAGGGATTTAATTAGGGGAAAATGTTAGAGGGGGAAAGATTACAGGGGGGAAATGTCAGTTGGGGAATTTTTTCCTTGATATATGGTTTGCCATGTCAAGGGAATAAATACTTGACTAATAATATCTTAAGTTTGGTACCAAAATAATTTGTAGAGCATAAATAGAATAAGTACAATGTAGGTACATCAACCATCTTAATCTTAATTAATTAACAATCAAAACACAGGAAAATTGTACTCTAATTACGTGCAACCTGTGAGAAACTTCTCCAATACATATGTCCTTAATTAAAAAGGAAACAAGAAAATTAAGTTTTCCGCTTTTTAACAGCGTCGATCATCTTCATATAACAAGTCAAGATTCGAGATTTGTGCTTATACTGACCATCTTCATTTAAGAATGCCTAGCCAAGACAATGGATATTAAGATCGTAGATCTCATTCTAATAAACAAAATAAGAACGACTATGGTTTTTCGATTCCGTGACAATAACCTACGCGCCATAACTGCATACAAAATCATAACAAAAAACATGTAGACATTCAACCCAATGAAGACATTAGACAACACACATGAAACCAACAGATTGCATTGTTGAATAAAATTATGGCAATATCCGAAAATGGTGGTGAACTCTATACCGAGAGCCTAGACAATTTCTCACATACTGATAAAAAACGTAAATCTTAGGATATCGTCTTTGAATAAATTAGCATAAACCCAAATCGTATTTGAATTAAATAGCAGAAATCAAAATCGTATGCATAAACCCAAAAGTATTGAATATGATAATAATCATGTTTGACCTATATGATAACAATATTGATAGATATCATAAACAATCTTGAACAAAATTAACAGAAAAATAAAGAACATACAAAAAAATAAATCCCCAAAAATTGATTAGTTGATTTCAGTAAAGTGATTTATAAATAAATTAATAATTTCAATGAAAGCTTCAAATATGAAACAATAACAATGGAGCAAGTAGGAAAGATGAAGGTGACGATACCTGATGTTGAAAGGAGAGAGGTGATAGTGATGAACTGATGATGGGTGTGTAAATTTACAAGGTCTTTGTTACTGAATTGTGATGCGGACCTACAAAACGGGAACTTTAATTTAATTAAGATGCGGTAAAACGGGTTAGTTTTGTATTCGTTTTACACTATTGGGTTAAATCACTCGACTACTTGACACGTGACTAACTTTTTTTGCGTTTTTAGACTATGTTTATAGGTACAGGGCAAAAATTATTTAAAAGAATTGGAAAAAGTAGCACCAACATGGTAAAAAACATTTAAATGATAAGTGTAGTATATGAATATCGGCTTTTGGGTACCAGGAATTAGGTTTAGGTAGGGCTTGATAAATTAACAAAATTTAAAACTAGGTATTGTGTTGTGAATAAGTTAATAAATACTCAATATGTATTACTATTTTTTCGCAGGAACTAGGTTTAAGTAGGGTTGCATGAATAAGGTCTTAGCTTCGGTCATTCGGTGTTGGTACCAGTTTATTCCTTTTTTATTATTATTATTATTATTAGAACCAAGCATATTATGTGAGAGTCAAACAATGACCTGAACCGAAAATATGACACGAAATTAACGGGTTTGATGGAGGGTTGACACGATTACGACACGGGATTTAATTGGGTCGGGTTTGGTCTAATTACGAAAACACAAACGTGCTACGGATGACCTATTTACTATCATAATTTTTCCCAATCCACCATTACTTACATAAATATATTTACACTTTTCAAATGTTGACATGACACGAAAACACGAAAAAACACAATATGAAATTAACGGGTTAAAGGTGAGGGTTGATGACATATTTATGTAATTGAGTCAACGCGACGAACACGACACGAAATTTAATTAGGTCGTGTAGGGGTTGAAGAGTTTATGACCCATATACAAGTGACACGAACACGACCCGATTTGTTCGCCAGATCTAATTATGGTATTAGTTTAACATAACTACATATCTTAGCGACGTAGGCTGTAGTATCATAGTATGGTCAACTACCTATTCCTAAATCAAGTCTCAAAGAGATATCAATATTGCTACATACTACATGTTATATCCCGGCAGATTGGATGCATTCGGGGTTGAACCAATTTCCAACCTTCTCCGCTCACAACACAAATCGAGACACGCGTTGATAGCAAATGAGGACTGAATTTCGTAGCTTGGAAAGCATAGCTTGAGCAAAGATAGAGACCATTCTTATGAAGTCTATGATACAGAGAACCATGCCACATCGGAGATAAAGAGTGATATTCCTCCGAAAGGACACCAAAGTCCTTCCCCTCCAAATCTGCACTCAGACGAGGAATGCTTGCATTATCGCACTTATCCACAAGACACGTTCACCGTCATTTTAAGAGCATGAATCTAAGCAAGTAATACAACAATGACTGGATTGTTTCGTGCTTAACACACTATTTATTGGCGACATTGTTTTGGCGATTTAGCTAAAACGAGAAGAATCCCACGCAAAAGTCAGAATTGAAGTTAATGAAGTTGTCAAGGTCAGGCCTGACATGTTTCATTGATTATATAAGCCTACGTGTTTTAACAGTGTCAGCTTAGATGGGAGGCGTAAGGGGGCTAAGTACGAAGACTCCAAAATGCGAATATTGAAGCTTTAAGAATTCGACAATTATATACAGATACTTCGCTGCAATTGATAGAAACTGCCTTCCCAGAAAAAAAAAACATACAGCCCCCAAAGCTCCTCACCCAGCCACAATATCGCTTGATTTGGGGATTATAGATTACCACAACAATAACATAAATGATAGAAAAACATAGGAAAAAACCAAGGACATAATTTCATAGTTCAGATCTTTTCAGAACTTAAATCCCATTTCAAAATGTCGAACTCTAGTAGTTGAACTCAAAACTAGCAAAGTTTAGCATAGGAATTAAAGAGAGATATATGATTCATTCCATTCAAAAACTAACTTCCCAAAAACGTAAAAAAAAATAACCAAGAACACTGAAGGGATCGACTATAGAGTAGATGCACAGCAAGTTCCTTAAACCTCCTCGGCACCGATTCTACCAGCAACCTGGTCAAGATCTCTTTGGCCACTTGAAGTGATTTTCCTCCCACTGCAATACGAGATTTGCATCATTAGTTGAATTCTCATTAGTCTCATAAGCAAACAATAAACTCAAATAATAATAAACTATGATCCACATAAATTCACTGAGAAATATCAAAACACACGAAAATAATGCACTGAAATTGCTAATTCCACTTCGGTTTGATTGTTTGAGCAATTGTTCACTTACGCAACCAAAGGTACAAGGTAAGTCTATGTTATCTGAGTTAATGATGGTTCTGAAATATCGTGAAATTTTGATGTCAAACATAAAAGTAAATACAAATCCACTAAAGTATTTGTTATTTGGTTGATGTATTGGTTAAAGAGAGCAAAGTGAATGAAACGCAGCCTGAGGGAACCAAAGTAAAATTAGACATTCAATAGATATATGAATTATTAACGGACGAGGAAGTGCAGTGAACTAAGATATCAGGAAATTTTCAAGTAGAGCATAAATCAAATAACTTGAACAGGCGAGTATTTAGTAAATAGTAGAATGGGTAATGTACTAATGTAACTATGTAAGCAATGTAAATCACGTGTACTAATGCACTAATGAACTAATGTGACTATGAAAGCATTGAAATCACGTGTACCGCACTACAGTAATTGCTATGGATTAGACTAAGAGGGTATTTGACTACAATCGTTGGTCAGTTGGTCGCTATGAAATAAGACAAAGAAACTCACCCCTTGGGATCAATCTCGATAATGTTGATGCTCTGCAATTGCTGAAGAATGTGGCGAGCAACAGAGCCACTGCTCTTGCAGAAGTGACGAGGACGACTTCCGTTCCTTTGGCTTCCTCCATAAATCCTCCTGAATCCACCAACTCCAATTCCACCCCTCAAGTACACTTTCCTAGCAATAGAAGCTAACAACAAGAAAGGAACATATATCAACAATAATACCACAACAGTTTATAAATTGGAGAGATTTAACTCGCGCTTTCTTAGTTAACAAGGGTGGCCAATATCATATCTCATTAACTGTACACGTCTAATCATATGGTTACAAGTTACCAAAACTATGCACACAGAATAGATACTACCCATATCCGCTAATAGCGAAAGCATACGGTACACAAGCACGCGCTTACCAGCCCTAATGTAGTACCAGTCGGGATCATAAGGAGCGAGTTCCTTATGTTTTCCGGTCTTCACAATGTCAGTCCAGTGAGGAAGCTCCATCTACATAACAAATCAAAACAAACATACTAGGTTAAATTCGATAACGAAATATACAACTACTCATTCCAATTCTAATAAAGATATAGAAATTCGACGAGAATTGTGAAGCTTATACCATAAGATTTGTAGCCAATTAAAAACTTTACGATTGATACGATACAAACATAATCATTTTCTTTTGTTAATAAGCGTAGTTCTTCATCAGATTCCCTAGAATATTAAGTAGCAATTTTTCATCATTTGTATATTTTTGTTTGAAATATATCTCTCAAATAATAACAATGAAAAAACTGATTTTTGAGGAGTTAATTTAAACAAATAAACTCATCAAACAAAAATAAACAAAAGATATACGCATTAAGATTAAAACGAAAATATGCAACAAAATTAGAATAAACAACAAATCAAATCAACGATTAATACGATAATACTCCAAAATGTAACAAAATAATAAAAATAATAAGAACATTTAAACAAAAAAAATCAGAAAAAATGAGAAATCAAACAATTAAAACAAGAAATGAAAAGAAAAGGTAAAAAAGAAAAGACCTTTCCAGAACGCTTAAGGTGAGAAGCATAAGCCTTAACGAAATCATGAGGAGAAACATCTTTGACAGCTTTGGATATTTTGATTGAACCTCCTTCCATTTTTGTTGAATGAATTTCTTCTTCTTTTCTTCGTGTGTTTGCAGAAGAGAGAGAATGAGAAGTGAGGGTTGGCGGCGTAAGAGGAAGGAGAAGAAGTAGTACAAGTTAAGGGTTTATAAATTAGGGCTGAGCTGTTGAGTTTAGTGTGTATGTGTGTGTGTGTGGGTGGGTGCGGCTCTTTTTAAGATGTGTTCTCTTTGGATTTTTTTGATGTAAATGGCCCATCTTCATATATGGGCTAAATGCCTAAATCTCATTCATGAATCGGAAAATTTACTATGTATCCTTGAGGTTTGACGTTTTGGATGAAGTATCTGTTTTTTATATTTAAAAATCTTTAAGAGGTTATAACTCGTGTTTACGACCTCAGAAAGTGACGATTTTTTTTCGAATCGAACATCTTTCTTGAGGACTACGATTTGAAAAAAAAATACGACAATTTTTTTTTTCGAATCGTAGTTCTCGAAAAGGTGATCGATTTGTAAAAAAATGCATCACTTTATGAACTCGAAAACACGAGTCATGCCCTCTTAAACTTTTTTGGATAAAAAATTTGGGCATATCGTGCAAAAAGTCAGCCCTCAGGGGTACCGCATGAATTTTCCGTTCATAAATTTGCGTTGCAAATTTCGAGCATGTCACTCTCGGGATGTTGACTATCATGTAAACTTGGGGGTTTACCCGTACAGAGCAAAAGTAATACTTGTGGGTTCCTTTGCACTAAAAAAAATTAGATTATTGTTTAGGATTGTCACACTTATAATAAGCTGAAACATTATGAAAAAAAAAAATCGATACTAGTTGGGACTTGGGGTTTTAAGTTTAGTGTGATAATGTGGTGTTTTATGATTAACACTGACATATTTAAAGTTAAAAATCTATAAATATAAATATCATGTTATATGAGTTTTTTTTGGCTCGTCTTATCTGAATACATATAGACCTATAGGCTTATTGTTACATAGGGATATTTGTGAACAATTCTACCAAACAGTACTAATTAAATAGGGATTAAGACACTTATAATTACGATTGATGCGATTGAATGATCCCGAACTCCCAATGACAATGATTATCAACTTGGGTGTGATTAAGATGAATAAGACTGATTAAGAAATGGTTTAAGGTTGATGCAGATGAACACTTAAACCGTCGAAATGTTTATATAACCCTTAATCATCTTAATCAAGACCGCTCAAAAATTACGAATCAGATCGGGACACTTGACCGAGTATGACGTACTCGGTCGAGTACTCCGCTTACTCGGTCGAGTGCCACCTAGGCAGTAGCCTACATAAGAGACACTCCCCGCCTACTAGCTTACTCGACCAACTACCCAGCTAAAAGAATACAGAGTATTACAAAAGAGCAATGTTTTTTTATCATACATATGAGGATATGATTAAACATTCTAGATTGCTTATTTTTGTTTTTATTCATCTTTTGTTGAGCAAGTCATATATATGCGGTTCATCATATCTTTTTGCCAATTGTATTAATTTTATAATCTAAGCATGTATTTAAGGTACTAGTAGTCGATATGCTGATATTATATCATTTGACAAGTCGCAAAACTTAGGACCCGAAATGCCCATTTAAGCTCAAAGGCCCAATCTTTCCCATTTGGGCTTACAAATTAGGGCCAAACATTTGGCCCGACCCAACCCAACACAGCGCTATCAACGGGTTATTTTTGTTTGCCTTAGCCCACCCAAACTCGCATGATCCCGACCCATGATCAGCTCTAGCTCTTTCCAATTCTTGTCATTGACAACCACGGAGTAAATAACAAATTCAGTTTATGGATATAACTTGTGCATACTATGTGTGAAATCATTAAAATGATAAGAGTTGCACTTCATTACATATGAAATGAATTAATCTCATATCCTCAGATTCCTCACAGACCTCACTACCTACTCCATTCATCTCAATTATTTATTTATCTTTTCTTTTATCTTTTTTCTAAACAATGTTTTAGTTAGAAATAATTATAAATACAAACGGAGATCAATACAACTTGTACAATTGAAATTAAACTGCACCAAAAAATGTGCTACTACTTTATATGGAACAGAATATCTCCCTTAAAACGGGCTATATCAAGCCCTCTCATAAAGGGCAAGTTGGATGATAAGTAGGGGATTTTATTTGTCATCCACTTGACTTTTCTGAGGGGGGGGGTTTGACCCTCAATCGATTTTCAATAAGAATTTGTGCATATGAAAATGGGTTATTATGCTTATAGTATCACAATCAAAACATCCCACTATCACACTTAAACAAGAGCAGTTCAAACAATTTCTTTTACAAGGCAAGGAGTAAGAACATAGTGCATTACCTAAGTTGAAGTGTGCACGAGCACGTTTGTTCTCTTAACAAAATAAGCAATGGCATTATAAACTAATTCATAGATTCCATACATACAATTGATACAAACATTGCATGTTTTTACAGCTTAGTGGAAGATTAATAACACCGCACGCATACGCCTAATTATGTTTCTCAAATATAATTACCCGCATATTTTTTGGGTTCCATAAGTCCATAACACTAAAGCTTGTACCGGCTGTATTTTGATCAAGATTCAAGTTGTGAATAAAATGTTACGGTAATATACATCGGATGTACTATCTCGGATCTATTTTGTATTTGAGTTTATGTGAATTTTCTAAACTTTTTAAAGTTTATAGGTCACATTTTACTTTTTTTGACATCAAAAGTTCAAAACTCAAATTTAATTGAGTTTATATGTAATGGTTTGAGTTATGTTATAATTTTTTGAGCTTAAAGTTTAAGTAAACTAACTCAAAAAATTTATACTAAAAGTCATACATTTAAAATAAAAAAAACTCAAATAATTTATCATAAAGTTCGGAAATTAAACAACTGGTGGTAATACATCAGATGTAGATAATATACTTACTAATAATAGTCTAGAAATAAACAAATATTAAGTTAATCATACATTAACCACCTTTTAATCGGAGTAACAAATTATAATTTAACAATACATACCTAATCTTCAACAAATTAAAATTAATCCCTTAATGAATTCAACAAGAGGCTAGCTAAGCCATGAGGACATCCACAATAATGTTATACGTATTAAATTGTCACAATATTTTACCTCAATAATAACTTGTACTCCGTAACTCGCTAATATACTATTCACATACTCTTACATACCAGTTAATAAATTATACAACTGGTTGATAACTTTGTAAAATAACTCAATAACTTGTAAAACAGCTTGACAACTTTATGTAATAGCTCGTATTACAACCAGTTGTAGGATAGTATTTGTGCTTACATACTAGGAGTACTTCGTATTATATTTGAACGAAGATTGCATTATTCACTAGTAATTCCACTAATTATAGGACTTTAATAATGTCTTGCCATACACAGATAAACAAGTTTGATGAAATTCTTTCTTGCTAAATATGATCAATTATGGACCTATAAATATCACCAGCATGTACTTCATGTTTGATCGTATGACTTAATAAGAAATCACAAAAACATAAAATATTTTCCAAGCATTTTTGCTAATTTTGCAAGATGTCTCGTTTTACACATATTATTTTCATAGTTATTGCAATTTCGTTTTATGTTACGATCGTATCTGCTAAAGAGTGGCTGGATGCTCATGCAACATTTTATGGTGACATGCAAGGGCATTATACTGAAAGTAAGTTTATATAATTATATTACTACGGAATATATGATTTAAACTCGTTAACATTTAAAATATATACTCTTTAAAATATATCGTAATCATTAATGTGTACTCTATATGAGTACGATTTTATGGCAATGTTATACGGAGTATGTTATAATGTTACAAACTTACATTTATTTCATCTCAACTACATTAAAGTTTTGCTAGTTTATTTCTTTCGTAAATTTATTAATGCATTTTCTATTCCGTTAATTTTTTTTAAATTCACAATAATGTAATGAGCTTAACCTTGCACGGTACATGTTACAGAGGGAGCTTGTGGTTACGACGTATTTCAAGATGGATACGGGTTAGCAACAACAGCACTAAGCACAACCCTATTCGAAGAAGGAGCAAAATGTGGAGCATGCTACGAGCTAATGTGTGCACACTCACAATGGTGCAAGAAAGGGGCCGGGGTAGTCCGAGTCACGGCAACAAACTTATGCCCAACATCAAGCGATGCACACGCATGGTGCAACCCGCCACTACACCATTTCGACTTATCCGAGCCTATGTTCATTAACATTGCCGAATACAAGGGTGGAATTGTACCCGTCAAATATAGACGTATCGATTGTCCTAGACGGGGCGGCGTAAAGTTTCAAATTACGGGTAACCCGTGGTTTATGCTTGTGTTAGTGTACAATGTTGGAGATGCAGGAGATGTTACGGATATGAAGGTTAGGAGTTCATTGAGGCGTGATTGGGTTACTATGTCACGTAATTGGGGTATGAATTGGCAGGTCAACGGTGGTGGCCCATGGCTTGGTCAAGGGTTGACTTTCTTGGTCACAATTAGTAATGGAAGAACTTTGCAATTTGACAATGTTGTGCCTTCTAATTGGGATTTTGGTCAGTCGTTTGAAGGGCAATCAAATTTTTAAGGATGGTTTATTAAGGTTAGAGGACTAATAATCTTTGTGTATTGAGACATGTTAAAATGTCATAAATAAAGTTAATAATCATTTACTATATATAATAATGATCTAAATATTGTTATAAAGTTCTCTTGTCCAATTATTATCTTTCACATTATGTAGTAAGTATTAATAATAGTCCGTATAATGATGTATTTTTTCGTTAGCTAGATTTCTTAAAGATACTGAATTAGTGTTAAGTATTCACTAGATTTAAGTTTTCTTCGCAAAATTACCTTACTAAACGGTATAACAACACAACTCTAATAATTTCCTTTTAATTTGTTCTCGGGGAGTTAGTTCCTCCTTAGATGTACCAATGTTGTGCCTCCTAAATAAGCTCGTCGTCGTCGACTCGTTCTATTGTTTTCCTCCACCATTGTCCTCCGCTGGTATGCCCTTCATACCCTAAATCAACTACCCCTAATTTAATTTCTATAACTTTCAAACCTTTTAAATTAATAAACCCCTAATTCGATTTTGTATTTGTTCATTTGTTGTAAGCTTAATTAATAAACCTCTATTTCTAAAATGAATTAGGGTTGGTTGGTTGTAATTAATCCAATGTTATAATTCTTCATCTTTATTTTGTTTGTTTTAGTAATTGAAGAAGATGAGGAAGAATAAAAGTATTCTAGACTATTGGAGTAAGGATAGAAAGTAAGTGATAATGATATCATTAATCGCTTCTAAAGCATGTAATCTCGTCGAATAGTATTAGATTGACTTTTAAACAATGTGTTTCATTGACGTCATTTTGATAAGTAATGTTGACAGATGAAATTTATGCAATGGAATGTTTTTTTGGTATCTCTCTTCCTATTGTGCCTCTTTTTTTTTATGTTTATTAGGTCCACCACTGCTTTAAAGCATAACAACTTTAAACAAATTGAGCCTTAATATCCTTCAATTAAAAATAATACTATATTTTTTGTATTGATTTTTATAATCATTATATTTTTTTTTCAAAAAAAAGCCGTATCCTATATTCTTATGTAATTAAGAAACAAGAAATACATACCAACATGTCTCTATTAAGACGGATCCAAATATATCCGTCTTAAAGTTAAAACGGGTTAAACATATTAAAAAGATAAAAATATAATATCTATGAAATAATAACATATAAATGAGTTATTATTTGACACGTCTCAAACTTAAAATGAAAAAACGATAATTTGCACTTATTTTTTCAACCGACCCCTACTACAAATATAACTATTTTCAAACATTAAGGGGCCGTTTGAAACAACAAAGAGAAAAGGAATTAAACGAGGAAAGGGAAAGGAAGGGAAATAAATCAAATTCCCCCAAATTTTAATACTCGTTTGGTAAATACTGGGAAAGGGAATATACAATCACCAACCTTCACCCCATTTTTCAACTGACATTGACCATCACACCAACCACCACCTCTCACACGACACATAAACTCGTCGCCGGCGCCGACGACTACATCCTCCACCGCTGACGTCCTTACAAAACTCTCCACCATCCCCGAAATCTCCTTCCCCACCTTCAAAAACACCAGATTTGGTGTTGTATGGCGCCGGCGATTTGATTTTCGGCTATCTGGGTCTGTGATTTTTGGGTTGTTTGGGTGTAGGACTGGTGTTTTAAGAGGTAAAGGTGGGTGGGGATTCACCGGCTACGAATGCGTGTTTTCTTGACAGGTCAAAATATACCACTCCACTCTATTTGCCAGTATTGTTGAGGTATTTTCTTGACAACAAGTTTGTGTTTTTGGTATGTATTTGACCGTCTTATGTTTTAGACGGATAATGTACGTCTCAAACGAGAATTTGTGATTTTCAAAGGATTGAGTTGGACTATCGTCGGGTCGACGGGTCGTATAGTCGTATCCTATAAAACCGGACCCAATCTTAATCTTAACTCTTAACATAAAAACAAAAACCTCCCGGTTCTCAGCAATTACGATCTTCATCACTGCAAACTTCACTCCTCTCTATTTATTAGTATTGTTGAGGTGCATATTTCCCCCTTTTTTTTTTATTTCGTTTTTGTTAATCTTAATTATTTAAAATTTTCCCTCCTTAAATTTTCAAACTTTATTGGGACATGTCAGTTGTGAAATATAATTATTTTTAGTTTTGGTGTTAGGGTTTATATTGATTTGGGGATTAGAGGTAAAATATGAATCAGGGTTACTTTATGTCTTTATGGTTTTCAATTGGTAAGAAGACGAGGTAATTGGAGATGTTTTCCAGTAATTTGATATTCGTTCTTGATTGTTGTTCAATCTGATTTTGTGATTAATGCTTATTTGTTTATGATTTGTGTTGTTTTACTTGAATTTGGAATTTATGAGCTTAGTTTTAGCTGTTTTTAAAAGCTCAATTGTTGTTTGGTTGAAGGTAGATTGATTTGCAAGTAGATTGATTTTGTTCGCAATGTCGATTTTTGTTGAGGTAATTATGAGAGGGTTTCGGGTATGGGTTAGTTAACGAAGTACTCGTACCATTTATTTACTATTGTATTCATCCAATTTGTGCTTTGTTCTGGTTTATCTCATGAGGAAAGATTGAGCGTCAATGAATTTTGTTTGTGAAGCCTGGGTGTCCATTTTGAGGATGTATTTCATCATTGTTGAATGATTGAAGGCTGACGAAGTTGTCATTGTTGCGTATGAATTCGTAGTATAATTAGTTGGTTCCTTTCGGCAGTGTAATAGTTGTCGTATACTCGTAGTATTTAAGCAATAGCTTGCTACTGTGATATGTGAAACCAACTCATTAACAATAGAGTTATATAGAGTTAGTGGAATATATAACCATTTGAGTTGGTCTCATATAAGACTCACTTATCTGAAATCAACATTTTATTCCTGCAATTAGAATGCTAGTTGGCAGAAGTTGTTATAACACCCCGTTATTTTCCGAGTTATCTGTGAAGGGTTATTTTTCTCGTACTTAGTTGATTTTGGGACTTTAGGTTGGAAACCTTATAAAATTATTTATTATTTTTTATTATTAGAATGGGAAAACAAAATTTTTCTTTTCGCTTTCGTTAAATAAATCGGTTAGATTATTTGGAAAGTAGAAGTTTTTTTTTTAAAAAGAAAAAGAAAATATAATTTTACTAAACCTACGGTTCGCTCCTCCACACTAGGTTGCACGGACACGCCTGATTTGGAGGGTCCACGCATCGGCCTCTACCTCGCCGCCGTCCACCTCTACCTCTCAGCAGTTGGGTTTGTTCACTTTTCCCCAAATTGAATCTAGGGTTTTGTGTTCTACTGTTCTAGCCAAATTAAATTCGTTTTGTTCATCTTAATTCGACCACGCCAACATCTAATTACCTTAATTTCTTAGAACATGATTACATAGAAGATTGTATCTGTGGAGTTAATTATACTTGCTTTGAGTGAATTCATGTTTAGAATGAATTAATTGTAACATATTTGATTGTTTCTATGGAGATTGTGTTGATTAATACTTGATGTTAGGGTATTATATTTTCAGAAGTAATGGTGCATTTATACTTTCAATTCAAATGACGGCCAAACAACCAGATTGGTTAAAAAACTATGATATCAATGACAAATTGGTAAAAAAATTTACAAAAGCGACAAATAGGTAAATTTTTTTTTACATTTTCGACAAATACACCAAAAAACACAGCGCGTGTGTACATACTACATAGGCTTATTGTATGCGTATTTCACCTTTTCTTTTATCACTTTCCTCTTCTACCTCCTCTCACCTTTCCTTTTATCACTTTCCTAAAAACCCAGTAACTCATTTCTCTACATCATAAATCATATACAATTTCCTCCCCATACAACCTATGATAAGCAAATTTTGTAATTTCGTGCAAAATTAGTCGCATAGTTTTATTGGCATAATTTACAAAGGTAAGATACTTGTCCTTGTCTACAATTTGATAAAAATTGAAATTTGATTGTTTTATACTCCTGTTTATGTCGAATTCGTGGTTAATTGATGACGTTTTGATTACACATGTTAGCTTATCTAATTTAATTAGATAGATTGTACCTGATTAGTGATTACATTATTAATTGATGAAATATTGTTAGGGTTTATAATTACAATTGGGTTTATGGTTATCATATATTAAAAGTATGATCATTTTATGTTGTTTGGCATGAAAATTACTATGCTTTCATTGAATTTGTGCACCAATATGCTACTCAATTGTTCCTGTATACGAGAGATGTTAAGAGAGCACAAGGAAGAGGCAGACGAATAGAAACATCCCAGAGGCCACATTCATCACATAAATTTGGTATATGTTATGGTGATCAAGGGGAGGTGATATATAAAGGTAGTATGACTGCTCTGGACATTGTCATTAGAGTCCCCAATGTTCTCGACAAATGATCGCGCCTATCTAGTTGACTCGCAGTGGTGCTAGCTTTACTTACCACCATATTAATAACTTTTGTGTTGATCAATATTATTTTTTTGGTGTTGAAAATTGAAATATTGATCACAGCTAAATTTTGTGCACTCATCAAATATTACATTTTGTACTGATCAACTGGTATATTCACTGCTGATGAAAAATTGTATGGAGTAACTTTAATATTTTTAGTTGATACAGTACTTCTATTTAAGCAAATTAATAGTTGTAAAGAGTATGAAATGCATGCGCCTATTACTATGCTTGTGGTGCTGTGTTTTTTGGTGTATTTGTCGGAGATGTCAAGTTTTTTACCTATTTGTCGCTTTTGTAAGTTTTTTTTACCAATTTGGCATTGATACAATAGTATTTTTACCAATCTGGTTGTTTGGCCTTCAAATGACAGTGTTTGGAGCATGTGTTGACGATGGTGCTATTATTACTAACTTACTGTACAATGTGCACACAACACAGTAACCTAGCTATGATAGTCGGACCAGCTGGTTCAACGTTTTTCCAATTGTTTTGATTGTTGCTTCCAGTTGAAATATATGTCATACACTT
This sequence comes from Heliosperma pusillum, assembly GCA_022085475.1. Lineage (NCBI taxonomy): Eukaryota > Viridiplantae > Streptophyta > Magnoliopsida > Caryophyllales > Caryophyllaceae > Heliosperma > Heliosperma pusillum. The sequence continues at coordinate 5,950 of JAIUZE010001472.1, read as the reverse complement.
GAGTATTATGATTGAATATGTAATGTGACTTGTTTGTGATGTCGCCCTCCTCACTCCTCGCTTTTTCTATGTTTGTGTCTTTTGGGGGGAAGGGGGTGTAGAATTATTCCTCCAGTTATTCCGTATTTTGTTATTGGTTCTTATATTGTTCTTCTATCTGATTTCGTTTCAGCAAATGAAGCAAGAAGAAATTAGTCGTTGCCAGATTCAGGAGTGGTATCCGGAATTTAAGACGGTTTCAATTAAAACCATTATTCATCAACTTCCAGAATCATTTGTTCATTACTTAACTGAAGATTCAGGGCCCTTTCTACTTCCTGTTTCTGTTTCAAATGACGATGCGTTGCCTAACCGAATTCATAATCCTGAAGACGAGGACGACTATCAAGTGTCGGAGGGATCTGGGGACGAATCAGAGCAACCTTCACCCCCACCATCATTCCCAGAACTTGAGTTGAACATCAAGGAGTCAATTGAATCCCTAGGTGGTGCCGTCTTTCCTAAGCTTAATTGGACTTCTCCGAAAGACACTGCGTGGATTAGCCCTACTGGGACCCTTAAATGCACGTCTTTTAGTGACATAGCTCTCTTATTACGGTCATCTGATTCACTGGTCCATGACTTATGCCACGCTTATGATTCCTGCAATGACAAGACTTTATCGAGGCCGTCTCATTTCTACCTTGCTCTTCGGAAATGGTACCCGTCTCTCAGACCCGAGATGGAATTCCGTTGTTTTGTTCGTGATCAGCAACTCATTGGGATTTCTCAACGAGAGGTCACTGCTTTTTACCCTACTCTCCTTGACAAGAAGAATGAACTCAAAGAGCTGATCGAGGATTTTTTCATCGACAACATTCAGGAAAGGTTCAAGTCCGATAATTACACGTTTGATGTTTATGTTACAAAAGAGAAAAGGGTGAAGTTGATTGATTTCAATCCCTGGGCCGCCTTTACATTGCCTTTACTGTTTAGCTGGGAGGAATTGGCGGAACGTCAGTTAGCTGAGGATGTCGAATATAGAATTGTGGATAGTCAATGTAGTGTACGTCCCGGTTTGAAGACCGCAGTGCCTTATGATTATATAGATATGAGTTCAGGGAGTGGTTGGGACCAATTTCTGAGAAATGCTGACCTGGAGTTGCAGCAACAAATCAGGTCTCCTGAAGCAGGTGCATAATAGTCGTCAGCTGATCTCTCGAGCTTTCTGGTTATACTCAAAGCACCCACATATTTTTGGAACATTTTGAGTCATTTTTGGCGGAGGTTCATTCAGTGTTTTGGTGTCTCTTACGTTGGAATTCGTAGCTACGTAGTACTTGGTACTTAGTTATCTCAATGTACTCAAATTTTAGACAGACATGAAATGAAGTAATGTTCTTGTTTCCGTCTTCTTTCATCTCTTTTCCCTTTTATTTATCTTGAAAGTAGTTACTCTTCTCCTAATTTGTTCATCGTTGTTACAGCACACAATTACTACCGTCTGATGCCCCAAATTTATGTTATAAATCTTAACTTTATCGTTTATATTTAGTACCGAAACAAAGAAAATATTGACTCTGATTTTCAGCTTCATCATATGGTTGTGCATTTGACGAAGCTTAAGGTAGGTAAGGTAACAGATGCGGGCTCCATATACAATTATACAAACAGCATCAAGATTGTGCTTTAAGTTGCGCTAAAGATTTCTGTAGCCTGTCTCCAGTTCCCCTAGAGCTCCGATAAAGACAAGCTCTAATCCCTGTGATTCTGATGACGATTCCGATAAAAATCAGCTGGTAGATTCTCAGCAAAACCTGGCGAACTCCTATTTTTATCATATATTCCATTGCTTTTTTTTTTCCAGCAAGTTTCCTAATAACAATAGGTCTGTTTGATGGAATACTTCGAATTCCGAGGCAGCCAGAAGAATCTAAACCCATAGGTATGGAATAAACATTCAGTCTTTCACTGCTCACAGAAAGATATCAAAGCAGCCAAATAATGTCAGTAATATTGCAACAAAACTTCAAAAAATTGAAGTTCAGAAAAAAAAAAAACACCCCCAAAAAATCAACCTCCTATGGTGCATTCATAAAAGGGTTTCATACTTGCTACAAGTCCTAAACCACCATCGATCCTTAATGCTAAATTCATGGACGAGAAGACTATCCCCGCCTCTTGCGAATATTTCCTCTTAGTAAGCCGCTGATACTCCGAATCCAATGGCCTCGTCCTTCTTAACCCTTTTTCACGTATCTTCCGTGAAATCCTTGATAACATTTTGCCAAGAGAGAAAATATCGTCTCGCTATCCAAAATACAGACTATATCTTGACGACGCCCATGGTGATCTCAAAGTCGTTAAGATAGTTCACTGTTATGATGGTGGCTGGGAAATTATGATTTTCAGCTTGAAGACCAACTTATTGACATTAATTAAGACTAAACTAGTATCAGATCCAGCATCACTCTTTTTGTTTGAACAAAAAATTACTGTATTCTACACAATGTTTCACTATTCCCCTGATTTTGGGAACATGAGAATCGTCTGTTTCCACATTCGGACTGAACAATGGACTATTGATGTTCCTTTCCCTTGTAAGGCTCTGTTCTTTCACACTGAAATCGTCTGAACTGAACTGAACTTATTGGAGCTGTACTGAACTGAATTGAACTACGGTTCAAGTGCGTATCCAAATCCTGGCGAACTCTAATTTGTTCCACTGACTTCATCCAATTCTACAACCGCCATTCGGACAAAAACCGTGTCCACATATTCCCTGGAGATGCATATACCCTGCACCTCCACCACCTTGACTCTCCTATGGTTCCCCTTTCATTCTGCCCTTACCCTTACTCTTCCGCTATGCCTAAACGACAGAACCTTCACTCTAATAAATTCATGGACGATATGACTATTATCGCCTCTTGTGAATATTACCTCTTGCTAAGACGCTACGATAGCATATACGATGACCTCATCTTGCTCAACCCATTTACACGTATCTGTCGTGAAATCCCTGACCTTGTGCTAGACACAACAAAACTATAAAGCCTTCCGAACTACCAACTATATTTTGACGAGGCTCATGATGATCTCAAAGTCGTTAGGCTAGCTGACAGTTTTGATTATAACCATGTTGGCTGTATTACGTTTTTCAGTTTAACGACAAATGTATGGACATCAATTGAGGCTAAACCAATGATGAATAATCCGTTGGATCATATGCGACATCTCTCTTTTTGTGTAAGCAAACACTTACTGTATATACTTTTTAACTACTTCGCGGACATGAGAATCGGGTGTTTTGACATTCGGGCTGAAAGGTGGACTAATGATATTCATTTGATGACTATCGTTTCTGCCATTCTAAACGACTCTTATTACCAACCTATTGCGTACCGCAAAGGATCACGACACGAGATCTTATGTAGACGGACTCTTAACCCGGAACTGTTTTGGTACAACCTTAGAGATAAAGAAATTACCAAAGTCGATTTCAAAGGGTTTCCTCAAGATGGAAGTAATTATAATGTACACCATTTAGATCATATTTGCAAACAAAACCTAGTGAGTTTTCCTCGTGGTCGACCACAAAGCTGAAAAAAAACCGGATATGAGGGCGCGCCTTCGCTTTGTGCCTCGTTGCAACAGACTCTCATATCTCACTGTACCTTGAGAAGATACTTCATTCCAGGCCTACAATTTTCTTTTCAATAAGGTTTTGCTCATTTAGTTAGTAATGAACGATTATTTATACAGAGTAATTCTTAAAACACCTCGCTCTCACAATCCTTACTTTTTTTAAACATTACTTAAATCCGTCCTGAGTACATGAGTACATCTTAACTTAACAAACCGTCTGAAACGAGAATCGATGAATTCATATGCGATACCATAACTTCTTCAGCAGTCAACTCACCCAGTGCCTCAAATAGTCATTTTGGAATTACAAACTAATACCAAAAATTCGAGTAATACATATAAGCTTTATTGTTGTCAATTGTCATCATCAAATAATACTTACGGAGTATTATTAGTTCGATTCAGATTTGAGACAGTACTTCAAATCTCCGTTATCGCTTGAGCAAGGTCACTCCTTTGATTAACAACTCACTAAATATCATTCACAAAATAGAGTTACAAAAAACTTTTTCCAAAGAAACGACACTCTGCCCAGAGGAATTAAAGATGCTGTACAAACAACGGTTTTAGTATAATACGACACGTCTTGGCTTAGTGAGGCAGTAGGTAAAACATCTCGGGGCACCTTTGTTGCACTTCCTGCTTAAGGCGCATCAAGCGATGCACATTCACTGCTGTCCCCATATTTTTTCTCCCACCAATAATTCTTTTACTCCGTCCTTTCCTTTTTCCCATCATCCATTTTTTCTGTACATGTTAGCCCTCTTTAAAATGCAAAAGAAAGTACTGCACAGTAATAATTTACATTGACACTACACATTGTTTATCATAAATTTTGCTTTGGGTTACAGTTTTGTTTCCGATAATTTTCGTCAGGCCTGTGGCCTCTTGGCAGGACAATACCAGGTACCCCAAGCTACCTGCACCTTGAAACAAAGAGAATGTTGACTCTAATTTCCAGTTTCATCATATGGTACGACACTATCTAGAAAAATAGCAAACAACTCGATGAGCAGGGTCAATCGTATCAAAATTTTAGAACAGGGAACAGTAAAAAAGTTTACAAATTTGAATGGGTGTAATTGTGTGTAACAACAAATTTTGTATTGCAATACAACTGTAACACAAAACAGAGAAACAAATGAATTTATATTAATATCAGAAAGTTATGTATACAACCTCTATTTATCCTCTGATTATACAACGTTACTAAAGTACGAGTCTTCGATCTTCAAGGCTCGCTTGCTTGACTTTAGCTTCTTGAGAGGGTCGCGTTGACTTGAATCTCTCTTCGATGCTTGAATTTGATTTGAGTTTTCCTTGCGTAGGCGGCACGATTTTGTGGTGCTTGTTGACTACTGGCAAAGGAGATTTGTAGAGAGAATTTGAGAGCTTTTGATGTCTCTTTTCTCTTCACTTTGACAAATGAGTTAATCTCTTGTAAAAGTGATTTTTCTTCTCCCCTCAAATGGTGGAGAAGTCTCCTTTTTATAGAGATTTCTCCCTTGCTTAATGGACTTGAAGACTTGGGCTTTATTCATGAGCTTGACTTGTTGGGCCCAATGAACTCTTTTGTGAGCTTGTCTTCTTATTGGGCTCAATTGACTCTTTTGTGAGCTTGTCTTCTTATTGGGCTCAATTGACTCTTTTGTGAGCTTGTCTTCTTATTGGGCCCAAATTGACCATTTCTTTGCTTTCGGACCCAAATAACCCAATTTGCAATATGGGTTGATCCAGATTCAATTTAGCGGGACAAATATAATTAAATTAAGCTAAAATTTGATATCAACTTAAAATAATTCATTTTATTTTATCTTCGGCACTTTAATAAATTTTCCGTGCCTACATTGTGCATTTGGTTGAGCTCGACTGCTCGAGTCACATACGATAAGATAACAGATGCAAGATCGAAAAAACCAGCATACAATTATACAAACATCATCAAGATTGTGCACTAAGTCGCGATCCCATGTAGTTTGTTGCCAGTCCCATTAAAGCAAACCTGGAGACCGACAAAACAAGACTGATCAGAGAAGAGAAGCAAAAAAATCTACTCCGAATCAAAATGCTGACAAATATTCTCTCCATCCTTTAGTAGAACGATAATATGAAAATAGTTCGTCTGATATATCAAAAATCAAGAATTTGACATAGTACATTGACATATTTTTGGGGGAGATTATTAGATTTCAGTAGGTCTTGCTTAAGACGGGTCGGATCTTGCAACGGGTATTTTGTGAGAGGAAATGGGTATAGGGGACAAGGTGGGCACCCCCCATGTGCTCTCCACTCACCCTTGATGGGTATTTTGTGAGAGAATATG
>JAIUZE010001470.1:0-38925 GCA_022085475.1 Heliosperma pusillum | reverse complement strand
TATAAATAAAATTTTATTAATACTATTATTTGAGAATGACTTGACTAATACTGCGTATAAAACAAAATTATAAACAATTTTTATTACTTTTGTGATAAGAGATTGAGAAAAAATATAAATTGGGATCACTAGCTTTGTGATATAAAAATATTTTCCTTAAAATATGTGGGGAGAAGGAATAACGTTGGAAAAAATAACTGTTTACATCCCCTTAGAAATTAGGATTATAACAAAATTATATAATATGAATTGCAAGTCATTAATACGAAAACGATATAAAATATAGAGAAAACGAATTTAACCTTTGGTCCTAGCAAAATTCGGCCTAAGAACAGATATCAAAGTAGATATCCTCCTAATCGTCTCACCCAAGATAGATCGAGATATGCCCTTCCTTTTGCTAGAAAGATGATTAAAAGTTACAGTTAACTTTTAGGTTTTTGTAATTTTGAGTGATGGAGGCACAATTGAGAGAGAGTAGAAAATTAGGTTAGAATTTTCTTTTCCCCCACCTCTTCTCTCACGGCACACCTAGGTTATTTATGAGGAGATTTAGTCTTCTCAAATAACTACCCATTGACCGGAAAAAACCCGAGTGTATCTGGACACTTTTTCCGGTCATTTTAGCTTCCAATATAATGTAATATATTATAATCGTCATTTGTCAAGGACCGACATTATAATACAACATTAATTATAAATATCCGTATATTTATAATTTGCCAATTAATTATAACGGTTTATGTTTAATTAGCTTACATTATATACCACAATTAAATATAACATTTTATATTCAATTTTACGAATTACAGTTAATTCGTCTCAGCTAACTTTATTTAATCATTATTAAATAATCATATCATCATCACATTGACTAACCTTTTAGTCAAAAACACCGACTAACCTTTTAGTCATTAATAACGGGCATCAATATTGATTTTTTCTCAAATAATAACACTCTCAATCAAATCCTTAGGTGTGAATTTTAGGGACCAGTTGTCACCGCAATCGTATGACGATACACGTCAAACTTATCTAGCAAGCCAACCGTTATCGATAAATAAACGTTTTAATCAACTGATTATAATACAAAGACTACCCTGTGAACCTTACGATGATTTATTTTATGTTATTGCCACGAACTGTGGAGGGGATGAACTGTGGACTCCCAACAAAATATATTTCAACACGCTACTCAATTTTCTTAATTACAGTATTATTTTTCAGTTTCAACTTTGTAGGTCCAAATAGTTTATTAGACATAAAATATTTTTATATGCCGTGCATTTATGCACGGGGTCTAAACTAGTAATATACAAGTGAAAAAGGCAAGTGGATGACAAATGAAGCCTCTCACTCGCTCTCTCACTTGCTTATTATTAGATGACACTATCTATTTTTAGCTTGTAACGGATAGTGCATCTCTTCAGTAAAACGAGCTAAAGAAAAAAGGAATTGTTTAGTAACATACTGAAATTAGGGAGAAAATGATAATTCTATCTAAACAACCTTAGTAAATTAACTCTTGTAGAAAAGACACGTGATAACAAGTTACATTATACCCTCGGAAGAAGAGGCATTGTAACGCAAAGAGTATACGACTTGTAGTTTAATACTCCTAATTGAGTACTCCATGCTCGATAATCTTTACTTTATTAGGAGTATATAGATTTGGTAAAATTATTCAGTGTGGAAGATCCGAGTTGACCCTTCAGTAAACAAATGCAAATATAAATCCAAAATCCAAAATTCGAGCAAATTCGACCTCATACCAATTTACTTTACTTATTTTAATTTAAAGTGGTTTTTATCCATGAATGAATCGGTAATAATAAACTACAAGTGTTCCCGAGCCCCTGAAAGCCTGACCTGGCTGGTATACTTACATACCCGAGATAGCCTAGATAAATTAACCTTTCACAAACAACCCAATTATCAAAGATTCAAATCTTTATTAAGTAATCTAAAAATCCCCAAAATTAGATAATAAACATACACTTGATAATTGATATCATTTAATCAATAAATCTAGTATTTAATTTCAATAAATAAAAAACAAGTTTTTGGTAATGGATAGACAAATTGGAGAGGAAATGATCATCAATGAATCCATAAATTTTTTGACTATTTTGTTACCCTTTTGCGTGCATTGGCATCAAAGAATTAGAATTACTTGACAGAACAACTATGCTCGGAAAAGAAAATGAGAAGCTCATATTATTATTATTATTATTAAAATAAAATGCAAGTTTACAAGAAGTTGGTGGGCAGCCGAGAGACAATCTGGGCCCCCACCCCCTTAGCTATAGAAAAACTAAGTCTAGTGAAGATATAAGCGGCCACCCGAGCCCCTGCATCCTGAGATACCGAGAATTTCTGGATCCGCTTGAGCAAGTCAATAGCGTCCGAACCCAACTCCCCAAGTGATGAAAAAGAGAAGGGTAGGAAACCATATCCAGCAGCCGCGCACAAATCCCTATACTTAGCATACTTGCGCTGAGCAGCATCAGCGACAACCCGTCCCGGCACAAAATCGGTCAGCCCAGTCTGCGTCAAGGGGGAAGACCATGTCAAATCAACACACACATCACGCCCTCTGTTCCAGGAATAAAGCAGCAAATCCGCAGGACGAAGAGATCCGCCGTGTCCGTCAACTAAACCGATATCCACCTCCCTGCCCGAAGAAATACCAGACCTATAGCAAATGTCGAATAAGGTGTCACGAACAGGGTTATGCCGATGCTTGACTCCCACAGTGCCAGTACACGAGACAGCGTGGTCTCCGTAAATATCACCAGCAAAAACTTGAGAGCAAGCAGGACAAGGCCTAGATACCCCGAATAAAGGAACACCCAGACGATATCCCAGCACACTACGGTAAGTCCTCCCGTTCATAGTCTGACCCAACCCAGAGATAGGAACCGCACGCAACCAATCAGAGGAGTGGGCACCAAGCTGGGACTTCCACAATGCAAGCTGACGCGGTGTCAAAGAGTAAACAGATTCTGCAGTAGCAGCAATCCTCGCAAAATATATATCTGCCAATTTTTTCATAAGTTTAGGGGCAGCGATTTCACTAGGATCACGTAATAAAGTAGAACCTGTAGTCTCCGAAAACACCTGCAAGGCATCATCAAAAGTAGGACAGCATCCACAATACCAGAAGGCCGTAGTAGCTTAGCCTGCAAATCGGCAGACTGCAAACGGGACGCCAAAAAAGCATAGTACAAAACATCCCCGGCAGCATAAACACCGAGCCCACCAAGATGAAAAGGGAAAGTGGCAAGGCGCCACTGCCAATCCCCAAAACCTAGCCCAGACGCGGTGACAATGCGTTCCAAGCTAGAACGAAGTGCTGCATCAAAACGGAGATGGACAGACCCAAAGACTCTCGGCGAACATGTACGGAGGGTAAAGTAGAGCTTAGAAATACCAGTACAAGCTCGAAGCAGAAACAACTCACATTGCGGGTCCTCAATCTTAACAACCAAATCCATAAGCTCGATGGTCTTAGTCACTCTCTTCGCTACAAGCTCACTGCCAAAACTAGGGCAAGTACTGACAGGCCCACCTAAAACAGAGACACCACGCAAAGGCCGGGCAATAGAAGGAGGGAAAACAGTAGGAAGTCGACTCCGGGGATCCTAAGCAGGCCAAAAAACCTCAATCTTAGCGACATTAAGATGGAGACCAAACTGAGGACCATCTGCCATAATCAAATCCAGCACCTTCCCCACCTCCAAAGTATCCCCAACAATGGTGCCATCATCCAAGTACCAAGCCTGCAAACTCAAATCAAAAGAGTCTCGTATCTTGCACATCAAGGGATGCAAAACCAAAGCGAAAAGCAAGGGGCCCAAAGGATCACCCTGCTGGACTCCCTGACAAGACCGCAAACAATGTTCCCCATAAAAAAGACGGGCAGGACGAGAGTAACAGAACTCCACCCAACGGGAAAGAATCGGGCAACGACGGCGAACTTCCAGAAGCATGGTAACACGATCAACAAGGTTGAAAGAATTCTGGAAATCAACCAGCAACATAGAAAGCCCCACATCCCCACCACGAGCCTCAATGAACCGATTCAAGGCATGCAAGACAACCTCTCCTCCACCGAACACCCCAACCCCAAACTGAAGACCAGCAAAATAAGAACACAAAGAGGGACCAACCAAACAAGCACCTACCTTAAAAACAAGACGTCTCCATACGGTGCCAACAACAATAGGACGAACACCACCACCAGGTTTAACAAGCGGCGTGAGCGGAGCGCTGGCAATGTACTCACCAAGCGCTAGTGGACATCTGCCCTCAAAAAAAAGATTGATCACCCTAGTAATAGAAGCAATCAGATCATCAGAGATAGCCACAACAGCGCCACTCAAACAGTCCATAAGGTGTTGGGCACGAAACCCATCCCTCCCACAAGAAGTGTCACGCGGGAAACTACGAATCATATCCAAAACCACGGCCGAAGAGGCAACAAGAGAAGGATAATCCACAGGCAAAGGAGCCAAGGAAGGAGATGGGGCGCCGGGTGCTTCTCTCGCAAAGCCCCAAGAGTGGCATCAGAATAGGGGGCGACGCTAGAGGAAGAAAGCACCTTAACAGCAGCAGTATAGTGGCCATCACAAATCTTCCGCCGACATTGGCGGAGGTTAAGCTCACTCAAATCCAGATCCTCCTACACATGAAACGAGGGAGGTACCTCATCCAAACACTCTCGCAAAAGCTGCAAACCACCTTCAGGCACCCCCCAAGCGAGAATAGCCCTGGTAATACTCTCCTCCTGACGCTGTCGCCTAATAGCAGTCCTACACTCAAGATTACTCCTAGGAGCGAAGGTCTTAAGCAGACAAAGTGGCAACACAAGCAAACGAATCCAACAAGAGAGGTCACCAGGAGAGTCAGCTACATCATCCAGGACCCCCTTTAAAACCCGAGCAAACCCAAGACGACACTTAGGAGGAATAGATTTCACGGTGCGAAGGCCCAAAGAAAATAAACGATCAAGTGAAGACACGGACCACTGAACAGGCTCAACCCCATCATCAGACGAAAGAACCGAGTGAGACGGCGATGAAGGTATAGGGATACCGTGAATAATAAAGCTAACGATGCCATCACCACAATCCGGAGGCGCAACAAAATCACCCCGACCATGCCGACACCTAGAGCGAAAGGTATGGGTTTTAAAGCACTCCCCACACAACCAAAGCCCCATTCGCTTCAAGGTAATCTCGGCATTAGAGAAAACCGTCAGACTATCAGAAAGAGTTTGACGGGTTAGACCCATAGCACCATCAATACAATGCCGATCCTGAAAATGCTTTTGCCAGGCGGCCTTAGTAAGGCCCTTACCACGACCATCCGGACACTCATGAATACACGAGAAAGGACAATGGAACCGGACTAAAGCAGGCATGTCGAAAGAGGATCCAATAAAGCAAAGCAAAACAAAGACCAATCACATGCCTGCATGAAAATGCATGGAAAGCACAATAGAAAGAAAAAAAAAACCAATCTACGAACACAACAAACGTCACCACGGCTGATCAGCCGCAAACACTATAGGCTGATCAGCAGGTGGCCGACACACACAAGCAAGGACGACACACTTGGAGACAAGCCGAAAACAGGTGGTGGGACGAAACACCTGCACGAAAAGCCACCACGGCACCGAACCCTAAACCGAAAACTCGTAAACAGCCATAGGAGACTAACTGCCGGTGACTATCGACTGAAGACGGCACAAAAGGCGACGCACAGTCTCCAGACGACCCCCAGACGACCCACACCACCGGCCCACAGCTTCCAGCCGCCTGCCACGAAACCAAATGGTGACGGCAGACCCACACCAATCCGCACCGCACTCTCACCTAACCCACGAACCACCACAGACCCCACCACAACCTAGAGGTCGGGATTGCCAGGTGGATCAGGTGGTCGGAATGGCAGTACTAGCCGCAACAGCAAGCCAAGCCCTAATCGCCGTTTCCCTCTCCTCACTCTAACGCTCTCTTTTTCAAAAGTTATTATTATTATTATTATTATTATTATTATTATTTTTATTAATAATAATAACAATAACAACATTAATACATAATAGTTGAACGTCAATTACGGGTACCTTTTATTATTATTATTATTATTATTATTATTCCTTAAAGACAGCCCTAAGGGTTGTATTTATCATTATTATTATTATTATTATTATTATTATTATTATTATTATTATTATTACTTTCTTCATCATATCATGACTTCATTCTTCATACTCTACAATTCATTTGTTCATTTACATACATACCTTAATCCTGATTAATTAATTTCAGATAATTTTAGTTTTATTTAATTCATTTTTCAATCAATATTTTTTACCCATAAAGCTGCAAAAAGTTAAATTACTTATATCTGCAATTATAATCATACAAAAATTTATTGTGAGAAATACCCAGAAAATGTTATTTGTTTCTTCCTTTTTCTCCTTTTTTTTATATGAAATTGTGGATTTGAAGTAAAACCCAGATTTTATTTGATCAATTTAACATCTAGAAGGGATTATCTTAATCTGGTTTCTGTTATGGAAGGTATTACAGATCTTGATTTAATCCAATTTTTTTTTTCTTAGTTGAATTTGTTAATTATAATGATACAGATCCTATTTTAGTTGAATTTGTTACAATATGTTTCTTGAAAGGCATGTTATTTTATATTATTATGCTTTAGTTCTATAGGAAATGCATAATTATTATGTGGGTATGTGTTTTTTTTAATAAGTTTGGGATTTTTAGGGTTATATTTGGATCTTATTATTAGTTAGGTATATAATTATGATTTTTTTTTGAGTATTGTAGTTATTGTTATTTGAATAACTATGGTTTTACCTGATTTCATATGAGCTGATCTAAATTGCTGTTTATTGGGCATGGATTAGCATTCTGGTGGATCCATTATCCCATGGTAAAGTAGCTACATGTTGACGAGTAATCGTTTGTATGTTGTTTTTTTGGTCTAAGGAAGCGCGCACTTAGTGGCATTACAATAGAGGGGGGAGGGGGATTCGAACCAGGGACCTATTGTCCACAATACCTCCGTCTTAACCACTAGACTAAGACGGGTGGACATCTCGTCTACGTGTTGAAGAGTAATCGTTTGGCGATACATCTTATACCTATTATCTCGTCTACGAGGGAGGTTATGTTGTTGTTGACGTTGGAAGGATATCCTTCAAACTGTTATTCAACTAGGGAAATTGAATTATAGTGAAATTTGAGTCTACTAATGCATGAACAACAACAATACCCTATTGCTTCAAAAGTAGTGCAGTAGTGCCTATGGCGGGGTAAAAGAGGTTAGATGTATGCGATTGAACTTATGTGTTCAACACAATTAGGCTATTATCGGATGATGCTTAATGAAAGTTGTGTTTTTAGACTGCCAATTTCCAATACGAGACGCGCAAATTGCTTAGTGAGTTTGTTTGATTTATAATCATAAATTGTTTTGAATTCAACTGTTGAAGTTGAGAGTCTATATGTGGAGAAGATCTATGGAGTAATAGATTGCAATTGTAATGAGCTTTCTTATCTGTGTGAACTATATCTGTGTGAACTAAGGTGTGCTGACGGCTCTTTCTGCATTGTCTTTAGATTGTTAGGCTTGCGAACTCCTGAAACTTGTATGACTTCATATATCGTACTTGCTGTAAAGATGAAATACTAAATCTCAGTTTTGGTCATGGTCGCTATAGCGGCTGTTGTGGCCTAATCGCCACCAAATACGGCCAATTTTGCCTTAAGATGCAGTAAAATGCGATTGTGGTGATCGCTAAAACCGTTACCAAGCTTTCTCTAGGCCTTGATTTAATACCATGATCTATATTGATGAAATTTTAAGGTGATGTTTTTTCATAAGCTTTAACACTATTTGTCATATGTTTCGATGTGACAGAAACAAGGGAAGTACAATGTGAAGAAAATAAAGCCGCCCCTGAGAAGAACAAGGGTAGACAGTTTAAATCTCCGGAGCAGCTCCAGGGTTTGGAGAATTTTTATAATGGTTATCACTTGTTCTCTTCTTTAGTTCTTTGCATGTTCTGATGAGCTACGTTTCTCTGTCTCCTTTTTGTGCATACTTGACAAAGTTTGTATATCATGCTGTCACTGTATTATAGGCTACGCAAATTTTCATTTCAGATTGCTGAATCCGTCTGAAATTGAGACGGATAAAATATGGCCATTTTACGATAAAATGTGAACATTTTCTGATAAAAGGTTATCATCAGTTTAAATGGTCACTTTTTATTATAAATGGTGTGACATTTTTCTCGTCTTAAGGGAGACCAACTCTTTCTTGCGGTCCCGTTGTACATTTGGAAACTTCAATTTAACTCCAAACACTAGAAACTTCATAAAATAGTCGTGCTGGACACTAGACTGGTACCCTGAGTGGAGCGTTTCAACCAAATTAATGAAATGTAGGTTGTATTGCAGAACACAAATACCCAACTGAGTCCCTGAAGGCAGAAATAGCAATTAAGCTAAACTTAACGGACAAGCAGGTTTCCGGGTGGTTTTGCCACCGGAGATTGAAGGATAAGAGAATGTTAGAAGAGGAGTCACAACAATCACAAGCACCTCAAAGACCGGATATATCTAGTGGTGTTATACAAGATCGTGCCAGTGGATTGAAGCAGGACTCATGCAGTAGCACCAGGCAAGCAGAACATAAGAGGGCTGATCTTAAGGAGGTTGAAAGTTGGAGATACCGTCATGAGAATATTCCAGCTGAAGAGCTGAACTATCAGCAAAGGAGTCTTGGTGATGGAAATGAGATGGATGATACGTCTTCAGAAAGTAACTCGGCTCTACAAGAGAGCTTTTACCCTCAGACCAGGAGTAGTTTGCCTGTGGAAACTACGGAGTACCGTGCTTCAAATGGATTTATTCAACCTAGCAAGGGACGTGTGGGTCCTTCTGGCTACTTGAAAATCAAGGGTCTAACGGAAAATGCAGCTATAACTGCCGTGAAAAGGCAACTAGGTAGGCATTATAGGGAGGATGGACCATCACTTGGAGTTGAGTTTGACTCGCTTCCTCCAGAAGCTTTTGAATCACCGAGCAACAACATTGATGATGGTAAGTACATTTCTCTCGATTGATTTCACCCCCGCTTTCATTGACCCTAAAATATTGTTACTGACAGAACGAGGGGATACAGAATGGGATTCATTCTGCTTTTGCGAAATAAGAATGTAGGAGTAGAGCTTGTTGTGCATCGAACTTGAGGTAACTTGGTCCTTTGGAAGTCATTTTATCATGGGGAAATAAGTAATGTACTCCGTATAAATTTGTAGACATTGTGAAGCGTTAGGTAGTTGTTTTAATCTGAATAGATGGAGATGAGAGTTGGCTTCATTAGCTAGGGGTAACTTCTTTCCATAAATATTTGGATTGGTTTCACAAGTGAAACCGTTTCATAAATTTTGGGATCTCATGCAAGACCCACTGACCTATCAAGTAAGAACTTATATGACACAGTCTTGCATGTGAGAGTGTGAGACCAACCCATTCACCGTGCAATTAAACGAGGAATGCATAGATAGGTGTGTTGGTCGAACATGTGAGATTGTCTCATACAAGATTCACTGAAACTATTATTGGCTGTACTTGTGCGTGATTTGTAGTATATAATTTATAAGTTGAATGTGTTTTTGGTCTTAGTAGTAGTTTCCAAGTGAATCTGTAAATCCCAACTCAATGGTGTTTGTTCCCTTTCTTCATTCAGCAGATCTTTATGGAGTCCCAGAACACGACATATCTAGAAGTCATAAACACCCTGGATTTATCATGGTAAGTTTAGTTCTTAATATGTAACCTCTTTATTTATTTTCTATTTCAATTTTATTTTCGCGCAAACCAAGTTTACTTCACATCTACATCTGGCTGTCAGTTGTTGCATTAGATCTTAGTATGTGAATGTTCAATATACATTCAGAGCTTTCACAGGAGAGTTAGATTAATCAATTTTAAAATAAATAAATACTACGTATAGCGTGTTCATGGTATTGGCGTTTCTGCAGGAGGGTTCTATTTTTTCATAATCACATACAATCTACAATTCCAATGTTGATTTAAGACAGACAAAATACTTTGATTGTTGTTACTAATTTACTAGAAGTACTTTATGTTGTCCCCACTTGACTTTAGTGGTCAATCTATAACAACCTCGTACAAAATTTTTCAAGAACATAAGCTATTTCTTAAGTTTCAACGTATAATTTGTTGCTTTGATAAATCAAACTGGACACATTTTATTTTTGTACATCTACGTATAATTGAAGGAAGTAATGCTCAAAGTGCCAAGGGTTTGACCACCAAAGTAAAATGGAGAATATAAATTTGGGACCTTCTAGCTGAAGAGATAGAACTGATTTGCATTTCGGTTCGTGAGCTTGTGACTCACTGAACTAAGTACGTATATATAGCTAGGCACTTGACAGACGGACTGAACAGTTTCTTTGTTATATGTACACCCGAGTTGGTATATGTGGAGAAAATGATATATTTGATTGACAGATGAGGAATGAGAAGCAGCATGAAGTTCCAGCAAACATGTACTTGCATAAGTCAGACCCAAACAATTTCTCTTTCCATCAACCTAAACAAAAGTTACCTTTTCCGAACCAGTACCGTACTTTTCCTGATCAGAAGTCCTCTTTGGATATCGACTCCCGCCCCGCTCGAGACATTTCAGATTATAATACCAGTAGAAATCTCAGTGAAGGGTGTAAGAATGATTTGGCGAGCATAAGATCAGATTCACGGTTGGATCACCTTCCTCGGTCATATGGTGGAAAAGTTGTCAAAAACCCGAAGAACACCTTGCCTGTTTATGGTAACGTGGTTCCTAAGGTTGTTCGTCAAAAGGAACAATTATTCTCCAGGCCTGCTGCTTTGGCTGATAGGCACACCGATCTCATGTATAAAGAGGATAGACTACCACCATTTAACAGGGTAATAAAGACGGGTCGTATAACATACCCTTTTCTTTTTCTCATTACGTTCTGTTTGCATGAAGAATTTGTTTGTGAATGTAGATCACATTTTTTTTTAAATGGCAGGATGAAGAGGTCGATGTTGGGAGAAGATGTACGACTGAACAGAACGATTTAGTCAAATTGAAAATGCGGCCAATGAATGAGCTCAGAGTCTGTTTATTCCCATCATGTATTTTAACATTATATTCTTTTGTAGGGATGATCTCTTATCGCTAATGTTCGCGTTATCTTATGTGTCTTCAGGCTAACAAGAGAGGAAGGGAGGAGGTTCTAGGAGAAGATTATGCCATCAGCACAGCATCTCAAGACCCAGCACTGTGGCCGAAACAGTTGAAAGGGTGAGCAAAAATAATGCGTTAGATCTTATAACTTTGAAGTTTTAGACCCTTGACAGGATAGGATGATTAAGTAATTGAGTTAGCTAGGTTCTACAGTTATACTTGATACGGAGTATTTGTTTTGTGATGGCAATTGGCAATACAGGCGCATACGACTCGTTATTCTTTTGTTCTATGTTATGACGGCATAAAGCAAAATGGTCCACTAAATTGACTTCATTTCTTTTTATTACTGTATGAAGGAGTAGTTACTCGACGTAAATTGTCATGGAACTTTCATCATTGGTCATCCAAATACGGCCTGTCTAGTTATGCTGCACTCAGCAGACCCTTTCTGCCTCATCATATGGGTTAGCTCTTGAGGCTTATGGGTTCGGTTGTTATAGTACAAGCTTAAAAATTTGAATATAGAGTTATTTCTCTCAGAAAATTCTGCTTTGGTTTGCTCTCGGATTTACTTTCTCATAGTTGGGAACAGTCTTTCTAGCTAAAAATGAGTTCAGTGATTCGACACGGTTATTTGTGAAGATCTGGTGTTAGCGTCTGTTAGTATTCCGCCATTTCTTTGTGGAAAGAACTTGTTAATATTTTGTTGATTTCTTTGGGCATTGATCTGTTACTGTTGTGCAGCATTAATACAATTTTACTTCATAGAGCACAACATATCTATATGGCAACTTTTTATTGTTATCGACTTTTTTACTTGCATTTTTTTTTCCACCATCTAGTTTGAAATGGATTCAAGCCGGTAAGACAATTGCGACAAGCTCTTCCTCGTGTGTTTTAACATTGTTCCTCCAACTCGAGACCTTTGATTAAGTTAGATTAACCCCTAATCATTTTTTTGTTTTATCTTTTAAGTGCTCATGTGTTGATCTGAGCTTTCCACTTATGGATTTGATATGTTCGGATTAGGAAGTTGCAAGATATCCTTTTTGTTACCAATTTACCTTTACTGTTACTGCTTTTAGCAATGACAGATTTTGTAGATATCTTCCCGAGTCGAGTCAGACAATACTATGTAATTTTCTCTTATTATGTTGATTGGGTTCATTCTTCATAGTAACTTCATTTAGTTAACTCCGCTTACATTCAACTTTGAATAATTCCGTTGATTGATATGAATTTGCAATAGATGCAACTTTGTCACTTAGCATACTATTTGGGGATATATGTATTATTATTTTTTTGAATGTATAACATTAACCTGTACATATCGTATTCCTAACAGGCCAACGGAAATGCCTTCGAGTTTCAGTGAGGATGAAACCGCAGAAACAAGCTCCTCTATGGACCAAGGATTGTGACTAGTGATGATTTGAGGTCCAACAGTTTCAAAGTAAGTGACACTGCTTCCAAAGAAACACCAGAAAGGGCTGTACAGTTGCCTAGCGAGGATTAGATGGGGTCGCATCGACGTTCACTTTGTCAAAAAATGGTCTTATCTCGGTGATTGCTCACTAATTCTGTCTCGAGTCTGGTCACCCGTGTCCATACGTGCAAGTTCTGTGACTTAGGGAACTTGTGTAGAATTAGTGTCGAAATTCTTATGCAAGTTCTACATATGTAAAAGCAAATTTTCTACTGAGTTTGTTGCTAGCTTTAATGATATCTTCTATTTGATGTTCAAAGTCTCGTTACGGTAGACGGTAGCCACAAGCCCACAGGTCGTCTAAAATTTCAGGACCTCCATTTTTACACTGGGCATATCCGTCACAAGCTTGTGACGTGTCAAACTTTACCCTCATGGGTAGGATAAGACAAGCCATTTGTGATTCCTTAGACTCGTTAGATACTTGTGAGGATAGACTTACTGGTGAATCTCTTAAGAGACGGTTTCATACTCCGTATTAATTAATACCCTACTAGAATCTAAACAAAAAAAAAATAATTGCAAAATGGTAAAAGTACAAAATAATACTTTCTCCATTTTTATTTATCTTCCCATTTCTCTATGTGTCATATTTTATTGCCGTGGGAAAATAAAAAGAAAATGAAGGAAGTACCCAACTAGTCAACTACTCAGTGAAACTGTGAAAGGTCTTGCATTGCATAATTTGCATTGGTATAATTGAGCACAAATTATCATTTGTGACGAGATTTATTGATAATTGAAATACCGTTTTTAATTTATTTTTTTTCATTTGTTGTCCACAAGATAACATACTCGACCTTTTTTTTTTTAAATAAGCGTATAAATATTTAGTAGAAAAGGTTATATCAATGGTAAACCACATATGGTTATAAATTTATTATTCATTGAGCTCAATTACAAAGTTTTTGAGCTCCTTTACTATTTGTCGAAGTCCGTCTTAATATCGTACTCCGTAATCCGTAATTCCGTATACATCAGAATTCATGAGTCGGACACTCTCATAGTCTCATTAACTAGACGTAGGAACTAATCAGTTGTCCAACTGAATAACATTTTGCTAGTAAAAGGTACCTAAATCTAGTGCATTTGTAGGGACTCCATGACACTGACGTTACCAAAGGTGTTTATAGCTAACACTTGCCAACCCATGACCCATGTAACCATGTTTGGTATGCATGTATTCATGTACTTTTTTTTTCCATTACGCGAATTTGCGTCAGGTAGGATTACAATTTACAAATGTGTTATACATGAGTACATAGTATGATATGATTGACGTATGTCTGGGTTCGTTGTTATATTTGGAACTTTTGATTGGTTTGATCGTTGGGTAAGGTGCTCGATTTGTATATGGCCATAAACACGATAAAGTGAGAGTTTTAGTGTAATAGTGTTTATTTTTAGGTAGAATAGAGGGAAATTTTCAAAAATAAGTACGGAGTACAAAATAAGTAAGAAACAATGTTAACTAGTCTTCGATCTCCCTGATTAGCAAGCCAGTCACTCGCCATATTAGCTTCGCAATCAACGTGTTCAAGTTTCACTATCGACAAACTGCTCTGAATAAAATTCTTTTAGAGAACAAGTGTCGAAATTATTTGAGTTCGAATCTATGCGAATTGTGTAGTTACACGCAAAAGATGGGTCCAAAGCCTATAAATGTCCTTAAGGACCATCTTTAGGTTTGGACGATTAAAGGCCACCTGACTTGTTTCTATGAAGAGGAAATTGGAGAAATGTTTGCTCGTGCAAAGATCGAGCCTAACTTGTAGACCCACTAGCTTGGCTTTATGCTCATTACTAGATTTTGGTTTTGACAATTAATGGGTTATTTTAGGACGTTATCGGGTCGTATTGAATCTCTGTATCACCCTCTCACGTAGACCCATTATTTTAGGGTTTTTACTTATTGTATGTGAGAAGGTGACGCTGAGATTGAGTAGTACTTGATGGCGCCAACTCATTTTCTTTTCTTTTATTTGGACACATATCCATATTTTATTTTCCGCAATAATGATGTTTCACATGCATTTTAATGATATATATTTATTAACTAAAAAAATTATTCTCGTTATCTTAATTACCAGTTTATCATTGATTAAAATATTACTTGCAGAAAGTAAGAAAAAAAGTGAACAATCAGTTGAGACAGAGGGAGCAATGACTAGTTTATAGAGTGACCATGATTGATATGATCATATTGTGTTACATAGGATATACTCCGGATTACACAAGAATGTGTTGTTTTTTATTTGTATGATACTCGCATGTATGTAGATGATATAAGATATTTTGTTTAAAACAATCTAAAAGTGTTTGTTAAATGTTTTAGATATACATTCTTTTATCGACACCCCTTTGAAACATGTGATACATTCTATTATGGCGAGTCTAGTGAATGTCTTCAATAATTTTTTCTTAAATATATCTACTTTAATTTGATATACAAGGTGGATATAACAAGTTGAGGCCATCCCTAAACTACTTTACTTTTATTCAAGCATGGTCACTATTATTACTTGCTCAATTATCTAAATTATGCAATAAAACCATGGACCATTATATATATTTGATGTAACCTAAAGTTTGGGATGGTAAGCTTTGTGGCACCTCCATCATTTCATGTAAAGTGGACTTTCAATATCATGAGTCATGACCTTTGTGGACCTTTGTTTAAGTCATTTTAAGATCCTCATCAAAATCTTCTAATTTATACTATATAACACATTCTTGTTGATAAGAAGAACTTTGAAATCAAATCGGAGCATGGAGTAGTTGGGTTTGGTCACCCAACAAGGTTTTGATAACTCTTACAACTTTTTATATAATATAAGACGCAAGTCTTGTCGTTTATCCAAAACATAACCGAAAAACTATTATAGAATTTATAGTTACTCACCCTTATATCTATCACCTAAATAATTATTATACATTTATACCTATCGTTCTTTTTCAATTGGTGTAAAATAATCACAAGACAATTGTCATTAGCAGTATCGTCTCATTAAATTGCAAATGAAAAATCAAATTTGGGAGGAGTCTACCCATTAAATTGCCTTTATCCCGAGGAAAATTGCCCCAACTGTCGGTAGAGAATACTCCTGATCAACACGAAAAAAATAATTAGTATCGTCTCATAGAGTTTATAAGCTAAACTCAATCAACATACATCTAAATCTCAATATTATCAATATTTCCTTAAGGATCATAAAAGAAGAAAGAACTTGGTCTAAACTTGATCCATAAGAAAATGTATATTGACAGCTTGATTCGATAGTGGCTTAAACTGCGCAATCAACCATGTTAACTAGACTTAGCAAAACCACCAAAAGTCAAGATCCAAACTTGACTTGAATTGTAGAACCCTAGATTGGCCCGAAAATCGAATTGACTCAAGCTTTACTAACCTATCCGAATCACCAGACATAAAAATAACTTGACTTGACCAGTGTCTTGAAAGAACTAATTTGAAATGACACTTGGCATTATATCTACATTAAAATAAACAATAAGTTATGAAATCTTATTTATAACTAGGCAATTCTCCAAAACACGTTTTTTGGTCAATTCAACTAACTAAATATCTCTAAATCATGTACTGAAAAGTGCCTCTAAGTCAAAGTGACTTACATGTTCAATGGTTTCCATAAAAGGACCTGCTTGCAATTTTTGAAAATTGTCAAGCAAGTTATTTATCATTGGAGCAACAAAAACGTATCCCATTTGTAACCGCACTTGCTCCACAAAGCTACTACCTTGAAATTAATTTGCTTGATTTCTATTGGATGATCGAGTTAATGTGGAGTCATTTAAGCAACAATATGTTGTAGCTTGACATTGTAGATGGATGTAGTCAGAAACCAAGTTGGCTTAAAATTAGTCAAGTTACATGATGGTGTAGTACACCATTGCTGATGCTCTTTACAATAACATAACCGAAACAAAGGGTAACTCTACCAGACTCAAAATAACACCACAAATCTTACTCAATCTCAATTAAGCCAAACCGACCCAACACAACTAGCCAATTTACCATACCTAGCTACCTACAATGTCACCAAATGATCACTTGACTCGACCAGACTCGACTCAATTCGACTCGAAGTGACCATATAGACCTACAAAAAAACATGATCTAATTCCCAAGAAAAAGAAAGAAAAAGAAGGACCACAAACAAAAATTGTTTCCTTTAATTTTCATCATCTTCAATCCCTCTCTCTCTCTCTCATTACTCAATAGTCATTTCCCCTTTTTTCCTCTTTTTTCCTCTTTAACGCAAATTTGGACTACTCTCGCACTCTCACTCTTCCTCTTTCTCTCTCCTCTCAACTCTTCGAATCACTGATTCTCTCATTTTCATCATTTTCACGCATTCATACATTCATCATCATCATAATCATCAGAATTTTTACTATAATCAATTATTATTGTTATTCTAATTATTGTTATTCTAATTACTATCGTAATTGTTAGTAATTTTCTTGATTTTTTTTTGCGGCGGAAGTCAATCGCGGTTTGACTTTACGTAGACTGACACTTACTACTACAATCATTTAACGCGATTTCGATTTTTTTTTAATTTAATCTGGAAATTGAGCTGAAATTAGCTTCAAATTGCTGCAAATTTCGGCGTGATTCGTTATGTAATTGATTAACGAAATTACGAAGTTATGAACGGTTGTTAATTTTGAGATTTTTGAAGGAAATTAGTTTGATTTATGGAGTATGGAAGGAATTGATTGTTTTGAAAATGGATGATAATTTAAGATTAGTATTTAATGATTTATTATGATTTAGATTAGTGATTTTATTGTCGAAATTATGGATAGAATCACATCGGATCTTAATCGGAGTAACGGTACGAAAGAACGAGATACGGAACAGGTAATTTCGCATCTTATCGATTAATTAATTAATTAGTTTAATTTATGTATTTAATTTAGTTTATATATATTTTTGTTTTGAATTACTATAAATTTTGTTGATATATGTTTTATATCGAGTTATATTTTGTTGCATATATACTTCATACTTGTATTGTTGATCTTATGTATAATTTGGAATGCTTGATTATTTTGTTTAATTTATGTATTTAATTTAGTATATATTTTTGTTTTGAATTACTATAAAATTTGTTTATATATGATGTATATCGAGTTACATTTTGTTGTATACTGTATCGTTGATCGTATGTATTATTTGGAATGCTTGATGATAAGTTAATTAGTAGTAGGAGTAATAATTCGTGTCGTGGATTATACAACGGAGTAGTTGATAGATTGGTGGAACAATAGTTTGGAGCATGTGGACCGTGTGCTGATGTGTTCGAGTGTAGTATAATTTGGATTTTAGAGCGAAGAAAATCCGGTAATTTATTTAGTTAGCATTTATTGAGCCGAGAGAAAACTTAGTTTGATTATGGTAATAAATAGAATGAAAGAGGTAGGAGTTGGCTTGTGAGATGTTTTAGCCATTTAGGTTTGGTTCCTAAGTGATTCATATCGTGATGAATCGTGTTTGTAATAATGCGTATTTTGGATTGTACATTTCTACTAGACTAGCTGGTAGATTGGTGAAACAATAGTTCGGTATATGGAGTGAAAATGCTCTTGAAGCCTGCTGCATAATTTTGATTTTAGAGCAAAGAAAATCGGATCATTTATATAGTTAGCATTTATTGAGCTGAGAGCGAGATTAGTTTGATTGTGGTAATTAATGGAATGAAAGCGATAGGAGTTGGCTTGTGAGATGTTTTGGTCATTTAGGTTTTAGTTCCTAAGTAGGAATAAGTAGGTATCAGTTTTACGCCAAGCTGTTTGATATGGCTAACGGTTGAGTGTTGAATGAAAATGCTCTCTGGTAGTTGCTAGGAATTAAAGCTCGAGACGGGAAAACCCTAACCTTCTAGAGCAATATTTTGTATATTTATGTACTCGAACAGATACTCATCTTGCATAAGAATGATTGTATTTGGTTTGACAACGAAGAGTTACAAAAGTTAAGACTGTTTGGTATGGAAATGCCTGGATGTCGCTTTACGTGAGAAGCATCTGATTGATCGAGTTACTTTGGTCAATAACAACAAGTGATTTAGTAAATCACCAGTATTTGTAGGAATGACTACCAAATATACTGATTACTGTAAATGTAGCCCCATATATGCACCAAAGAAGAAAAAATATAACCCCATATCCTATAAGAAGTTAATTCTCACCTACCGAACATCCATTGTATGCGTACCTGATCCGTATAAAAATTATTAAGGGGAGTAGAATCAACTTGGATAGCCGTTGAAGTCAAAACAATTTATGAAGTCTTCTGTACAATGAGGGTTGACAAAAACTCTTCTTTGGACTTTTTCAGGCAAGTTTTGTTGCCAATTAACTGGGGAGTATAGACTTTTTTTATAAGATAAAATACGGTTGTATTAATTAAGGGACACCAAGGGGGTGAAGCCTTGGATACTTATGAGTATCTTAAATGAGGCTATGAGAGTTATTGTATTAGGTGTCAGAATGGTGATCGGGAAAGCTCTAACCTATCTAGAGTAATATTTTGTCTATTTATGTACTCGAAAAGATACTTACAAGTATCTTGCATGAGAATTATTGTATTTCTGTTTCACAACGATGATTTAAAAAAAAAATCAAGATCATTTTGTATGGAAATGCCTGGATCACTGGCTGGATGTCACTTTAGCACGAGAAGCATCTGGTAAATCCCTATAATTACTGTGTGAGAGGATATTTTTCTTTGTCTCTGGTACTTTCCAGACAAGTGTCACTTCCCAATTAACTGGGAAGAATATTTGTTTTTTTATAAGATAATAATATTAACTTAGGGACACTAAGGCGGTGAACGCCCATGTACAGAAAGATAACCGAAGAGCATAGACTTGCATCTACTGTTCTAACTTCTAACTGAGGGCAGTTTACATTTAGCAGCAACGTTCTTGCTGTTTGGTATCTTAAAATACGTGTTCGATTTAGCAGCATATATTGTATTGTAAGCAGCGGTTCAAATACTAGTTTATACATCTGCAACTCTGCAAAGCATGTGCTACTACAATGAGAATTCAAACTTTGGGATTCTTTGTGCGAGATATTTGCATAGTAGTCCTCTAGGATGGTAAATTCAATGACTGGTTGCTCATAGTTTACAGAGTCTAATAACTTTAAGCATAATAGCCTGATTGGTTGTTAGGAGGAGAGTATTTTGGCATTTTGATGCACTTAAAAGGGAAAATTTCCATGTATGTTTTAAATTGTAGTCTGTCAAAACTACAATGAAATAATGAATAGATGGAGATTTAGACCTTTTTTAACCACGTAATCATGTATCAAGAAGACAGTCAATCCGAGCAGAACTCTCAAGGGTCTCAACAATACCCATGAAATCATTTAACCTAAAACTTATGTGAAATTTTACTTTGATCTAGGATTATATCCTCTCCTTACGATGTGTACGCTTTATTAAATTTGTTTAATTATTATTCCTCATTGATTTCGCATCAGGCAATAACTGCGCTTAAAAAAGGTGCTTATCTCCTTAAGTATGGAAGACGCGGAAAGCCAAAGTTCTGTCCATTCCGGCTATCCAATGTGAGTACTTCTCGCCTTTTGGGTGTTTCATTCTTGAATAAAAGATGCAACAAGTTTTCACTAGACCTTTGTGATTTTATTGTTTTATTGTAGGCTAATAGCATTTAGCAAGTACGGTATACCGACTAGAAAGATACTGAAATCTAGAGAAATATATGCCATCATTATGATAACAATTAAATTACAAGCAATTGTGAGCAAGTTATTCCAAAAAGCATTGAAGGAGTACAGTTCCAGCTTCTCGAAACTCAGACTTACAGGGATAAAATGAAGTTCAAATAGATTAAAATGGGAGATACACTTTAAAGTTTAAAAGCTTTTACTATATCCGCTTTCTTATGCTCAGCATTCTTCATTCCAAAAAAGTTGGCACAAAAGACTGGTTATGCTAGCATTACCCCTCTGGACCTTTCACTCATCTAATGCTTATAAGATTCGACATTCATACCCCATCTTGAAGTAGCAATTTGCTACCTTCCTTATTTTTTTTTGAAAATCCATTAATGAAATGTCTTAAATTTAATACATTCATAAAAAGGCTGGATGCATGAATTTTGGATGTGTTAGATATGATATAAATGTATATATGACAGAGAGGATATTCTTGGTTCATGTATGTATCTTTAGATGGCTCGAGAGTAAACCTTTCGTAGTGGATTCTACACATGAGAATCTTTAGTTGTAGTGTAGTAGACAGATGTAGCCACACCCGTGAGTTTGTTGAGCCAGGTCTTTCCACTTTATATTCTTGAGGGTGTGTTTGAGTTCTTAGATTGGTGCTAATCAATGAGCATTCATAGCGGAGTTGTATCATGGTGTAGGCTTACACCAAGTCACCAAGGTTGCCTGTTCTGTAGTACATCCTATTATCCTGTACTAAAATGTTACAGATATGCAATATTTTGTACTTACAGATGCTCAAATGCGTATATTTTAACAAAAAACTATGATACGGATGCACGATTAGTTTTTTAGATTTTCTTTGGATGTAGTGAATCTGGTAACCCTAGGTCGAATCACTCTAATTTTTTGTGTGCATTTGTTCCTCCTTTTTTTCTTTCCTTTTTTTTCCTTTTTTTTTTTTCTTTTAATGCGTGCAGGCTAACTTCCCAACAACTTCATTACTACTTTAGATTTGTGTCTGTCTAACACTGAGCAATACTTGTTCTAATATTTTGAATTGCTAAATCTTACTGTCAGGATGAGTCTGTTTTGATATGGTTCTCGGGGAAAGAGGAGAAACACTTGAAGCTAAATCATGTTTCGAGAATTATATCTGGCCAGCGAACGGTAATGTTCTCTTACAATATAAGGTTTTTGTTCAAGAGTAATTTGAAGTGAAGTTGTTCATAAGATCCATAAAGTTTTCATTACGGCCTCTGAAGTCGTTTTTGTTCTACAAATGTATTTTGCTCCCATATTTTAGTAATGGGGCTTAAGTTATTGGATGGAAGAGTTATCAGATTCTATTCTATTTGCTTCCTCCTGCACTATATATTTCTATTTCAGTAACTTATTATTTGCTCATCTTTTTTTCCCCTTCATTATCTCAGCCTATTTTCCAAAGGTATCCTCGACCTGAGAAGGAGTACCAGTCATTTTCTCTTATATATAATGACAGATCATTGGACTTGGTAAGGATTCCTGTAATCTTTCCATGAAGGTGTAACTGATACTCAACTTTGCTGTGTCTTCTAGCACTCTTTTCAGTATTTTTGATAGAGTACTTCTATTTTCAGATTTGCAAGGACAAGGATGAAGCTGAAGTATGGTTCAGTGGTCTCAAAGCATTAATTGCGAGAGGCCATCAAAGGAAATGGAGGATAGAGTCAAGAAGTGATGGCATTCCGTCTGAAGCAAATAGTCCACGGGCAGATACACGTAGAAGCTCCCCTTTGCACTCTCACTTTGCTAGTGGCGAAAACTTGCAAAAGGTATGTTCCGTACTAATCTAGAGAAAGTAATAAAAAAGTCTTGTTTCTCAGTACATCTAACAAGTTACTGATAATTGAAAATTATGTTCAGGATAGCAGTGACCACCTTCGGCTCCATAGTCCATATGATAGTCCACCGAAGAATGCTTTGGACAAGGTATTCTCTGATGTAATGTTCACTGTACCTCCAAAGGGGTTTTACCCTTCAGATGCTACTGCTGGATCTGTCCATTCTTTATCGTCGGGTTCAGATAGTGTATATGGTCACATGAAGGGCATGGCTAATGATACTTTTAGAATGAGTCTGTCTAGTGCAGTTAGCTCATCAAGTCAAGGCTCTGGGCATGATGATGGGGATGCTCTGGGTGATGTTTTCATCTGGGGAGAAGGCATAGGAGACGGTGTACTTGGTGGTGGAGTACATAGAGTAGGAAGTTGTTCAGGAAACAAGATGGATTCTTTGTTACCCAAAGCCTTAGAATCAGCTGTAGTCCTTGATGTTCAGAACATAGCTTGTGGTGGACGACATGCAACTGTAGTTACTAAACAAGGGGAGATTTTCTCATGGGGTGAGGAATCTGGCGGCAGGCTAGGACATGGAGTTGATGCTGATGTGTCACATCCGAAGCTCATAGATACTCTAAGCAATACCAATATTGAGCTTGTAGCATGCGGCGAACATCATACTTGTGCTGTCAGTCTTTCTGGTGAACTATACACCTGGGGTGATGGTGGTCTTCTTGGGCATGGGAATGATGTGAGTCATTGGGTACCAAAAAGAGTGAATGGGCCATTGGAAGGCATACATGTTTCATATATCGCGTGTGGACCCTGGCACACAGCTGTTGTGACCTCTGCTGGACAATTGTTTACTTTTGGTGACGGTACATTTGGTGCTTTAGGTCATGGGGACCGTAAAAGTATTTCCGTTCCAAGAGAAGTAGATTCCCTCAAGGGTCTTCGTACAGTTCGAGCTGCTTGTGGTGTCTGGCATACCGCTGCAGTTGTGGAGGTTATGGTCGGGAATCCGGGGTCCAGCAATTGCTCTTCAGGGAAACTGTTCACTTGGGGAGATGGGGATAAAGGTCGACTTGGGCATGGTGACAAAGAGGCAAAACTTGTGCCAACATGCGTTGCGGCTCTGGTTGAGCCTAGTTTTTGTCAGGTAGCTTGTGGACATAGTATAACAGTTGCCCTTACAACTTCAGGTCATGTCTACACTATGGGGAGTCCTGTTAATGGGCAGCTGGGAAATCCTCAGAGTGATGGGAAGAACCCTAAACGTGTCGAGGGAAAGCTCTTCAGGTGTTTTGTGGAGGAAATAGCTTGTGGTGCTTATCATGTTGCTGTTTTAACCTCAAGAACGGAAGTATATACTTGGGGCAAGGGTGCCAATGGGCGATTAGGTCATGGAGATTCAGAAGATAAGAACACTCCAACATTGGTGGAGGCTCTGAAGGACAAACAAGTTAGAAGTGTTGCTTGTGGCACTACCTTCACTGCTGCTATTTGCCTGCATAAATGGGTCTCAGGTGTTGATCAGTCAATGTGTTCTGGTTGTCGCCTTCCTTTTAACTTCAAAAGGAAACGTCATAATTGTTATAACTGCGGCCTTGTATTTTGTCATTCATGCAGCAGTAAAAAGTCGCTTAAGGCAGCTATGGCACCAAATCCGAGTAAGCCTTATCGTGTCTGTGATAGTTGCCTTGCTAAAATTCGGAAAGCAATTGAGACTAATGCTCTATCACATTCCTCTGCAAGTAGAAGAGGAATTGTGAATCAGGGTGTTGAGCTGAATGAGAGAGATGGGAAGTTTGATCCTGGATCCAGGGAGCAGCTAGCTAGATACTCTCCTATGGATTCAATGGCCCCGGTTGAAGGTCGGTCCAAGAAAAACAAGTATGAATTTAATAGTAGTCGTGTATCACCTGTACCAAATGGAGGTTCTCAATGGGGAGCTAATATAACTAGATCTTTTAACCCTACGTTTGGATCATCCAAGAAATTTTTCTCCGCTTCAGTTCCTGGATCAAGAATAGTGTCTCGAGCAACATCACCAATCTCAAGACGACCTAGTCCACCTCGTTCAACAACTCCTACCCCAACGCTATCGGGATTAATGTCGCCATTAGTAACCCTGGATAATGCCAAGATGACCAATGATAGCCTAAGCCAAGAAGTTTCCAGAATGAAAGCTCAGGTATGATGCCCCCGCTTCTATGTTTGGTACTAGCGTCTGTGCTTGATATAATATTTTTTTTTCTTCATTTTCCCTTTAGTTTCGTAAAAGACTGTTCTAGCTAGAAGATTATTAAGTATGGCTTTGAAGAGGGGGCGAGTAGAGGGAAATAAAATAGATGTATGATGGAATTTGACTTTAGTTTGACTTATTTCGTTTATATTTTAAACCTCTTTTTCTCATTGAAATTTCGTGTTACACTAATTTTTCCACTTGATTTTTCCTAACCCTTAGATTCTTTCATTTCAATCTCTTTTTAACTCACCTTCAAAGGTTTTCCTCTACATTTTTTGCCCTTTTTTTTTCTCTTCACACAATTTTTTCATTGTGTTTTCCCTTTCGCTCCATTTTCTCATTGATTTACATCTCACAAGGACGATTTTAGTCGACGATTCATGTTAACCCAATTCTGGAAAAGCTTTCAAAGGATTTTCTTAGGTTTATGTATTTTCCCATATTCTCCACACATTTTTCAGTGTGTTTTCCCTTTTGCTCCACTTTTTCATTGATTTCCACCTCACATGTAGTCATGGAGTCATGGACGATTCTATTCGACAGTTCATGTTAAGCCAACCCTAAATCATTCGTAGATATGTTAATTTTTTATATTTTTGAGTATGATGGATGAAATCAAAATGGTTTCTAGAACCCTGAGATCTCTTTTTATTATCAAGTAAAAGGTTGCCAACATTCATCCTGGCTCCCGCTACCCCGCTTGAAGCAGAAGTCTCTATGTAGGTACTAGGGTAATGATGATGACCATGGAACAAATACAAATAAACATATGGTACTGCTCAGCTTGATTACTTTTCCATATTTCATCAGATAAGTCTACCGGACTTGAAATTTCTTTTACCTCTAGTGATGAGGTAATTAAATAAATAGTTACAGTTGATGGGTGTCACATTACCTCTATTAGTGATGACTGATGACCCAACCCAAGCAAACTTCTGCATGTCACTTCCTGCTACAAACTGAGGAAGAAATAGCTGAGCTATGTTGGATAATTAAATCAACATTGAGTCCCAAGTGCTACCATATGCACTGTAAATTTCAGCTTTTGTTACCTTGTCCAAGCAAAGAGTAAATAAAAAAATTCAGCATTGCGTCCCAGTCACATGAGCTGGAATATGATTTGAGTTGGGTGAAGGGAAATCAGAAACATTTACGATATGTGTTCTTAATTAAAGGAAAGCGAATTATGAGTTTTCTGCTGCTGCTATATATGTTGAACCTCTGCAAAGATACAATTCCTAAGTTTCCTAATTAATACAGCTTCTGATCTTCAAATTGATTTTGTTTCCAAGAATGATTGTTATTTGGAGAACTTCTAAATTACTCCCTCTATTCAATTCAATTCAAAACACACCATTCCCTGTACATTTTTGCCAATGCATTAATCATAACGTAATATTTTTATTTTCATTACAAAAAAATACAAGAGTTTGATATTCTTGTGGTATTTACTATTTAGTAAGACAAACAAAACAAGATCCCACATGACTATTTTATCTTATATATTGCAAAAAAAAAAAAAACTCCCAAGATTCTATGTGCTCATGAATAATGTCAAAACTGTGAATGGTGTGTTTGGATATGAATGGAGGGAGTAATAGGTAGCCTGTTCCATATTTTGATCATTATTTAATGAGTCTGTTGAATAGGTGGAAACTCTAACTCGCAAAGCCCAGCTTCAAGAAGTGGAGCTGGAAAGAAAAACCAAACAACTTAAGGAGGCGATAGCAATAGCTGGTGAGGAAACTGCTAAATGCAAAGCGGCTAAAGAAGTGATCATGTCTTTGACGGCTCAGGTATCAGTTATATAACTTCCATAGCTTCATGTCATGGTCTTCTGTAATTTAGAAATCCTTTAATGGGTATAACTTTTGTCAAACGATTCCTTTTCCTTGTAATACGCTGGACAACTGATCATTAGTTAACATAATGATTTTTGATTGTCATGTTTCTCATGCTGGAATTGGTATCGTGACCCTTCACTGGCAATTATCTGTGACCTATGTTACTCTGACTCATCATATTATCTCATCTTATCATGTCCAACACTTGACACTCCTACATGGTTATGACATTTTGTTCAAGTCATTTCAAAATAGCTCAGTCTGATATGTGTGTCTGATAATTCTTCCCAAGCTTGAGTAACATAGTCTATGACGTTTACTGTGAAATTGGTCTGACAAATTGTTCTATGAATTCTATTCTTGAAACAGTTAAAAGAGATGGCCGAAAGGCTCCCTGTTGGAACTACACAAAACAGCAGATCTCCTCCATTTCCTTCTCTTTCCTCCACCCCTACTTCGGCTGATATTTCGAAAATCTCACTTGACAAGCTTCATGATCAGATAGCACCTAGTCTCCTGGCAGATTCAAATGGTTTTAATGGACTGGTTCTATCAAATGGGTCAGCTACGCCAAGCAACCGTAGCTCTGAACAAAGCAAAGTAGGTGTTTCAGAAGCAACAAAAAATGGGAACAGAGCTAGAGAGGGTGAACCTCGTCCGGAGAATGAATGGGTGGAGCAGGATGAACCTGGTGTATATATTACGTTTGTCTCCTTGCCTGGGGCTATAAAGGATCTAAAACGTGTTCGTTTTAGGTGAGCAATATTCTTTTTCCTAATGCTGTTTTTGTTTAACTTAAATGAATTAGCAAATAGCGAAAGGGAAAACACAACTTTTAATATTCGATACGCTTTTGAAAATCATTATGAGACTGACCCATTATAATGGGTTAATATCCTAACTAAAGTTTTTAGCGGGTTAGTGGTTAAATAGGTGAGGTTTCAGTTGAATTAGGCTTTGTCTCATATTATGATAATACGAATCCGCCTCTCAGAGACTAATTGGAAACAAAATGAGGAAACAAACGTTTATCAAATATGTCTTGTAAATTTGTATTGGGTGTCCTTTCTTTAGTGCCAATGTCAGTAGTGAAAATTTCTAGTCTTTGTTTATCAGTTAAGGTGGCATTGGACAGTGTACTAACTAATGTAATTCTGTAATGTAGTCGGAAAAGGTTTAGTGAAAAACAAGCAGAAAAGTGGTGGGCAGAAAACCGTGCTAGAGTATATGAGAAATACAATGTTCGGACAGCTGACAAGTCAAGCGTTGGTGTTGAGAGCGAGGACTTAGCTCATTGATGACTGTATATGACATGCCTGCTAATTTAGCCCATTCTTTCCGCGGAGTATGCAGTGTTCTACCATCAAATCATAAAATCTTAATCAGGTTCGTTCACTTGTTGACCTCCAATTCATTTCTTCTTTTTCCCCCTCTTTCTTGGTTTTTCACCCAAATTTATTTCTGGGGTTCATCCAAGTTTAGCTCTTGTTATTTGAGTGTATATCAATTTTTGATTGCTGGCTATAGCCATGTAAATTCTGATTAATGAAATCAAATTTTAGGTTTTGAATCTACTCTACTCTTTTCTCAATAGTAAAGAAAAAAATGCTGTATTTAGTGTACTACTCAGTAATATTTTTAAGTAGAGTATGTACAATAAGAGCATTCCAAAGTGTTCACGATTGTCTCGATCCGGAGAACTACAAGTTTGGTTTTTTGCTCATAATAGTTTGATCTCCTATGTTTTCATTTAAGAAAAAAGATCTCGTAGTTAGGTTCCGTACTCTCTCCAGTTAAAGTGGCCAATTACTAATGATACAAATGTCATATGCGTACTAGTGGGAAAGTGAAAGCAATTTATTTTTTGAAGCTCTTTAAGATGTTTGAGACTCCGATATTGTGGGGCTGTAGGGTTAATGTCACTATTTGTTCTCAAGGAGAAAGAGAACGAGTGTAAATTTGAGCAAAGGAGGTGTTCTCCTCTTTTGTGCTAGTGTATATGGTCAACATGGTGATATATTTCCAAAATGGAACTTTGGAAATTTTTATGTTTTTTTGAAATTTTATCCCAGTTTTTTGCCGGAGCCATTGCTCCTGTCCCCCTCTCCTTGCAGCGCTGCAGACATTGTCATGGCGGATGTGTATACTCACCTCATGAAACAGGAATCTGCAGAAATTCAATAGATGCAATCTTGTGTTCTGCAGAGGAAATCATTTCTCCCACTGTTTCCATCACAAATCAGCTGTTTGGTGAGCTATTGATTCTTTTTACTCAGTTACTCAGCAATTCGAGTGTCACATGTTCTCTGATGTAAGTATTGTTGAAGAACGCTCTAATATCCCTAACAACGATCCTTTTTGTGCCACACTGCTGCTCAATTTACCCGCATAGGAACGTCTCAACCCACACAGCTATTGCTGAAGAGGTGTCAATATTGGTGTGCTACATTAGTTCATTTTTTTTGCTATAAGGTTCAGTTTATACCACCATGACATGCGTGCATCCCCACAATACTAGCCAATTTATCGACTCTGAAACACTGACCTCGGAAGCTGTTCTTGTGCATCAATTATAGATAACATTTCATTTTCAACGTGGGGGTATTTTCGACCAATTTTTGTGCCACGGGGAGATGTGATAGATTTAGTCGCACGACAGTGTTCCTTCGTCTTATCTTTTACCATAACAGATGTTGTAAACGGTTGTTTACTTTTATTTGTGAATAATAGTTTCGATATTCAGCACCTTGGGCCTGTCTAAGCAAAGTATGATGTAATAATTTGAGATTTTGCGAACACCGGCTCGTATCAGAATACTTTGCAGTACATAGGTGTCCGATTTAGTCGCATGCGTGCTTCGATCCACTTGTTCTTAGGTGATGTAAGAAATTGTGTCACTACATTGTTGTTTTAGGCTCATTTCGAATGTGTACATCGCGATCCAACTTATCATTCTTACGACGGACATGCTAGAAATTGCGATTGCGAGAGTTATCACTTCATTTTTTTGTGCAGGGCAATTGCGATGACGCTTCCTAATTCACACTTTTCGATTAATATGCCTTTCATAAAGAATATGAAGAAGGTAAACGATTGATTAATAAATAGAGTGAGTTTTATATTTTATTCGAACTTTCAGGGTCATTGTACATTTGTACCAAGAAGAGTTGTTGCTAGAACCAGTGTCAGACGACTACACTACCACGGGTCACGAAATTGTCCTGTGATATTATGGTATGATTGGTATCCATCAGCTAATCTTGACAACCTTACTTGCTCATCATGCACTCACAAAATTGAGTGGCACGGGGGATTTCCGAGTGGCATTAGCACTACCCATAATTTATGCCCCGGACTCCTCATGGTGCAATGTTTTAAGGTCGTCTGAGAATTGTCAAGAAACCGGAAGGAGATGCACAATGACTGGAATTGTGATAACAATGGTATTGAATCAACTGTCATCACCACAACCAACCTATATCCCTGAACGGTTTCTTCACAATTTCAATTTTGGTTGTTAACACCAACTTCACCTTAAAACCGTTTCTAACTTCACCGTTCTTCTAGCCCATGAGATTTCATATATCGCAAGATTCCCACCTCCGTAGTTATAAGATCAGTTGTTAACAATACAATCCATTTACATAAGAAGGATGGTAAAGGAAACTGTAGTTCTTCATTTTTATACAATGTGTATAAACTTCGGCTATCCCTGTCAGTCTGCGTTTTGAAACGATGGTAAAGGAAACTGTAGTTCTTCAATGCTTTTACAAATGATGACTTGCAATACAATTTACTCCGCAATGATAACATCATATTTTCTGCAAATTCCGGCATCTTTCTGTTTCATACTGAGCATCAATGAGATTTAACCAAGAACATTAAATCTCTCAGGTTATTGAGTAGATTGTTCCTTAATCCGGGCAGCATCAAACAATTCTCTCCACTTTTGAGGATCACTCCCCGGTCCGTCTCCCTTCATCATTTAATTCAATTTCAGGAATATAAATGGAATGGAAACAACATATAGAACTAGAAGTATCATCTACTTTCACGAGAACTGTAGCAAAAGAATGTCAGTTTTACCTTGATAGAATTTATCTCAAAAATCTCGCCTTCTGTGGATTCGATATCCAGTGACTGTATACAAGCCTCGGCTACGACTAGCCTGCTTACCTCTCCAACAAGCTTGTCACCTAGGCACAATTCAACTCATTATTCAAGAGGAACATTACCCAACAGGTAATTCCAGTCGATTTTACGTGTTATTTAGGATATGGGTTAGTGTTATGCTTGGGGTAACCAGGTTTAAATCTAGATATATGTTTGTTGTTTAAATCTAGTAATTTTGTATAGGAATGATGAGTCAAAATACTTGAGTAATCATGTACTCATTTGTTTTGTATATAAACAAAAAAAAAGACCTTATCCAAATACATAAAACAAATAATTGAGTAATCAAATAAAGTTATTTGATTACTTAAATTGTCGTTTTTCAAGTATTTCTTTATATGTTTTACCATTGTTAGCACATACGGAGTATGTAAAAGGCAAAATATAGAAACAAAATTTAGCGTCATAATATCTGCAAACCGTGAAATGCCTAAAGGTGTATTCTACTATTCTAGATCATTGAATCATCTTGGATATCACAGTCTATCCTAATTAATAAGAAAAAATAAAAGTGGTAACGGTTTAAATTAATAACTAGTACTCAAGACTCTAAGCAAAATATAAAAAAATATAATTATGTATATTATAGTGTGTGTATAAAGACCGTATATACTTAACAAGGGATTGTTTGGTTGACCTTCTAAATCACAGAAAAAGAGAACTTCCCATGAATTGAATAAACATAATGTTTGGTTGTCAAATGCACGAGAATTAAACTTTCTATGGAACCTTAAATCCTACAAAATGTAGAAAGTTACTTACCAACACCTAGGTTCCCACATCAATTCATTTCTCCCATGCAAACCAAACAACTTTTATGCAGTTCATATGAACCGTATGAACTATGCGCAACTTCATGGGAATCAAATAACTAGTGAATCTAATAATTTGTATTTGATTTTTTTCGCGAAAACAAGTACACAAGTGATTGTATTTCTTTAACTCTCTTGTCAATAATAAGAGAGCCAAGAGGCACATTTTCTTCTAGCAAATGAGTTGTATAAGGTAGAGTATTATGAAAGATCAAATTTCTAACCCAATTTTCAAGTATCTTGTCTTAGTCACTGGGATAAACCATCACGATATGAGACTCGAACCGATGACTACGTTCAATTTTATTAACTTACAAATAGACAAAATTTTATTTTATATGCAACTTCAATTTTATTATCCTAATAATATTAGACAAATAATTCATCTATGAATATGCAAGCTGTTGGAGTTCAAGCTCCTAATGTGACTTTTCCAAGCATTCCACGTCATTCACAAGAATATACAAGCGAGCTACAACGACAATTAGTTAGTTACCCAGATGGTTTATACAATATACTATATACTCCCTTCAATTCGTCTCCATTCATTTGTTTACCTTTTTCTTTTTATTCTTTGTGAGTCGTATTTTAATCAAAGGTAAGCAAATGATTGGGAAAGAGGGAGTACTTCGTAACAAACTTGAGCAACTACGGAAAAAACTTGAGTAGTTATCTAACAACTTATGTCAAATAATCAGGTAGATTTGTTACTTGCGGCTAATTTGGTTTTGGCCCTGTTTATTAATATGATTTGATGTTCTTGAAAACAAACTGTAGAATTAGACACAATGGCACCCCAAATTTTAACGATGTACAAACAAAATATGAAAGTTCGCCTTGAGGGTACAAAAGCAACTTACCTTGGCCAATGAGAACAGCTCGGCGCTCCCCTGCAGTTGCTTTTAGGAGAGTATTCAGATCATACGATGTATACGGGCCATCAGTTAACCTCCCAGGCCTGGTACAAAAAAAACGGCCTATATGTAACGACCAAAGTGTAATCTTTCCATCCATTTAGATAGCGACCATTTTCTTTGTAGAATTGTAGGGGATATTCAAATCAATTAAGAGACCATGAAACAGTAAACTTGTATTACCTGATTATGGTAAAAGGAATACCGGAACCGCGTACAAAATCCTCGCCCATCTTTTTATATTTCAGGACACCAAAAAGATTCATGATGCTGCAGGATAGACAGCGGTAATATTAAAATAGGACAAAACTGTACTCTGTATAAGGTTGATCCGATTTAGGCCAGACGTCCAAATTTTGGTTAGTATAATTCATACCTCCATGGTAGTTCACTGGACTTGGTTACGCCCACAGAGGAAACAAGAACGAATCTTTTCAATGTCGGAGGAAGTATGGATACAAGGTTTCTCACACCATCCCAATCTTCAAAATGGTATATGAAATTAAAAGTTAGCACAAACATCATCATAGATTTATAATCCGTATGCTAAAACATTAGCATGTTAATATTAAGGCGGGCCCACACTGTAAATTTAGCCTATGTTGCTCAGACTCTTCAATATTACCTCGCGTACCCATGTCGTACACTGAACACTAGGAAATTTCATTATAACTAAAAACATGAATATTTTCATAAAATAGTAGAATCCGACTCTTCCAAACGCACCCGTGTCGAATACTTATCGCCAAGTCCGAGCAACATAGAATTTAGCTACACTGTGAGCTGTCTCAGAATCTCACTGTCAGTCAAAGTTCCGCCACAAAAACTTAAACGAGGAAATACTACATGCATGGCCAGTTTGTTAACCACTTAACCCTATAATGAAATGAGAAATACATAAGGATTTGGGTTAGGCATTTAGTCTATTCCTCGATGAAGGATTAAGAAAATTATTTTCACGGTGTTTGCAGGTTTCAGACTCGCAAGTGTTCACGAGACGACTGACCTACTCTTTCTGGTGTGTTATCTCCGTCCCATCTCCTTGAAGGAAAAGCTGTTGTTCCTGTGCAGCATATCACATGTGTGACACCCTAGAGACAAGTTCATCAGAATTTCACATAAACAATTATCAGTAGAAAAGAACTCATACGTGAATTTGACAAACCTCAAGCATAGATGGATCAAGATCCTTTTGGTTCCTTGTGTCCCCTTGCCTTATCTGTCAAATCTCTAAAAGCTCCTTCAATATAAACTTATAAATTCCGATGTTGACAAAATTCAAAAGAATGATATTTTACATTAAGTGGTGTGCTTATATGCAGTCAGTCGTATAATCTGCCCACAAATTAAAACAATTACCTGTAATTTCTTGTCATCTTGTTCACCGAACAATGTGGTAGCTTTTTCAGGATCCCGTACTAAGAGGCGCACTTTGATATTCCGGCTGAGTAGTGATGCTACTATAATCTGCCCTGCAAAAGGAAAAACAACAGTATTTGCATTCCCTGGAATAAAGTCCATGACCCTAAGGATAACCACATTCAACCTCGCCTCATATAATTTCGAACAAAATCAGTAAAAATGTAACTGAAGAGACCTGTACAAGACTAAAATGCTTCCTTACATGTGTTGCGACAACTTAATCCATAAAAATCGCAAAATCTTTGTACCTCATATTTGAATCAGTAACCTCATTTCAGCATGTAATATGCATTAACACATCCCTTATTTATGATCTCGCTTGGATCATTGCAAAATGCAGCCGCATTAACCCTGTTTGTGCTCCTTCCGCAGGACTTAGGAGGGGTTGCTTGGCCCCGTGTTGTTCCATTTTACGCTTTTTAGTTCTATTTCAGTTTTGTAGGGTAGATTGTTTTGTATTTGGTTCGTATCTGGGTTTATCCCTCTTCTTCACCAAAAAAAAAAATTATTCCAATTTGACAAATCACCGACTTTTCAGTTTTCGCTAACCACAAAAACAATACTAAGATCTATGTTTCGAGATTCTTGCACCAGTCTTTACGTTTGTGCCTCTCCTGCTACGACTGCAGGGGTATATTAGACAATTTACTCCGTATATTTTAGGCAATACAGTTTTTAGTTTCATGCAATAACAAAACCTTAGACCCAAAATTTGTGAAATTTGTGCTTTCCTCCAACAACAAAAACAAGACATTACCACTAATTGAATATAACTATAATATATGTGCCTCAACCATCACCTTTGGTTGAAATAGTTTATCTATCAACCACAGTAGCTTTAAATTATCCTACCCTCCTGACCATGCGGAGGTAAGGGGTCGTATGTACCGGAACTTAACCTTGTCGAGAGAGACGTTCTCTCACGAAGTTACTCAGAGACCACTCTTTCGTATCTCTTTATATATTTTTTATGACCCTTTTACTGTTCATCGTCACCCAAAATCACTATTCAAATTCGACCCTATATATATGACAATCGTACCTATTTTATCATTAATCTATTTTATCTTTAATCATGATTTGTATCTATTTCATTAGGTATAGTACCATTTTTTCTTTAATTTGTAAAATAGTAGAACAAAATTATCCACTAAAATTCTAAAAGCATTCTCAATATAAAAAAATAAACAAATGATCGAGACGTAATAAACTAAAATAGTTAGATTAGTAAACAAATAACCGGTACCGAAGAAATACAAAGTAAAAGTTGAAAATTACCAACACCACCAGAACCACCAACAACAAGAACCAACTTAGAAGAGGAAGGAAGACTAGAATTGGAGCCAAGGGTAGTTTGGGTATCACCAGATGATTGTACAACTTCTTTACTAATTGCATTATTTTTTATTATTAATGACTTTGTTGAATAACCAACTTTCAAAAAATTGGGCTTTGAATTATAATAGCCATATTTGATTGGTTTCAAATATTGTGGAGATAATAATGGGTGAATAATTATTGGGCTATTTTTATTTTTTAAGGGAAAATCAAGAATTGGAGGGAATGATAGTTGAGATGCCATAGCTCATAAATCATAATTCACCTGATAAGGGAGGAATAGTAGAGTAATTAATTAGAAGAGTTTTTTTTTTAAAAAAAAGAAGTGGTTGTTATTGACTTCATAATTTTGTTGTTTATTTTTTCAGAAATTTTGAATCCATACATGAAATGAAACATCGGACACTATCCGTCACAGGTTGACTTGTGACAGATAGTGGCCGTCTTCAGTGAGACTGTAAAACCCCGGCCCAAACCCTGGGTTTGGAGCGGTCACTCACTGTAGCTCCTCAGGCTGTGTACATGGCCTACAGATCAACACGTGTCCTTTCCAACGCATTTTGTCCTCACTCGTACGCATCCCGAGAACCTTCCCAGGAGGTCACCCATCCTAAGACTACTCTCAATCAAGCACGCTTAACTTTTGAGTTTTTTTGCATGGATAACCAGAAATGAAATTGCACTTTATTGATATGAGTAATACTTTCAATCCATTTAAGCACTAGTCATTTAAGCTTATCAATTGACCTCTCTAACTAACGTGAGGAGTTACAACGAACTGTTTAATCATGTTTGGCCTTGCTTCATGAAAACAGTTTTCACGTTTTAACTTAAGTTTTTCTAATAAGCTGTTTCTTGATTAAACGGTAGGGTTTTGACCTACCAGTTTACAAAAATGTTTTTCCAAAAAAACAATTTTAGGTACAAAAAATGACAAATAAAAAATTTATGCTCAAAAGAATATTTAGATGAGTCTCGATTTATAGAGAATGAAAAAATAAGTAATTATTTTTATTTATTGACAAATTTACAATATATAAATTTGGTATTTATGTTATAAAAATTTCAAAAGTATAATTAAAAGCTAAAATCACTAATTTGCAAACTTCTACTTCTAGCTATCAAATGTGACATTTTGGCTTAAAATAAGTTGTTTTAGCTTCCTTAAAACAATTGTTTGGCCTACTTTGTGCTTATTAAGTAGAGAAATACTTCTAAAAGCCGGGTCAAACACACAAAAAAGATTACGCATCTGATGTACTACATCATAGTTTTTTAGTTTTTGAGTTTATATATATTTTTTTCGAGTATTTATAATTTACAAGCTATATAATAATTTTTTTTTTTTTATGGAAAAACTTAAAATTAATTAATTTAATTTATAAGTATAGTTTTTGAGCATTGTTGTATTTTTTAGCTTAAAATTTAAGTAAACATGCTCAAAAACTTTATAATATAAACTCAAAATCTGTAAAACAAAACTCAAAAAGTTTATCATAAAACTCAGACAATACATAATCGGATGTAGTACCTTTGATGTACAATCCATGAACTGGGTCAAACACATATACCCTCCATTCAACTCCAGATACAACAATTTTTTTTTAACATTATTCATGAACGAATAGAGTCTTTACGATTTGTTGCAGTATGTAACACAAAACATGTAGGATCTTATTTGATTCGCCTATAAGAGTATAATACGAATATGAAACTTTTATATTTTTTCATAATGTAAAATTTAAGATATTTATGATGCAAATTATGCATTGGCAACTGGCAAGTATGCAAAAGTGAAATGTTGTGTTTGAAGTTGAATAGAGGGAGTACTAAATTAAAAATTACTAATATAGTAATAAGTAATTGCTCTTTCATAAACATGCATGTTTTACTCTTTTATGGACTTTTTGGCATAATTTTTCTATTTACCACCCTTCTTCCCCACACACATAAAAAAAAACACTTTTCTATTCTCTTTGTATCAACCAAAATTTACCAAATTACTCAATTAAATATCTTATCTTCATCTTTATATTAATCAAGTAATAATTCAAACTTCATTATTAAATCCCTAAATTTGTTATTCAATTAAATAGGTGTAAATTGAATTAGGTTTCAAGAAATAATCAGGGTTTATTAAAATTAAATTAGGGATGACAGAGATGGCAACTGGCGAGGGAGGGAGGGGCGGAGGTCGAACGACGTAGGCAGTGGAGGGGTGGTCAGTCGTGCAGGGAGGTGGTTGAGTGGCGTGTGCAGGGTGTTGATGGGTGGGAAAAGTAAATGGCATGTGGTTCAGTGGGCATACAACATTGCAGTTACCCACATACAACATTGAAATACAGTTACACTTATATGCCATTGCGAAGAAAAAATACCATTAATTACTTGATCGTCTTCTACAAAGTCCATATCAACAAGAATGGATGATGAAGATAATGTCAAAACAGAAGAATTTTCTTAAAAAATTCTGGGTTTTAGAGGTTTTTCCTAGCTTGAATGATGAGAAAGAAATTTGAATTACGTAAATAGAAGATGAGAGTGGGGAGATATATCCCTGCTAGTCTGCTAATATCCAACCAGTGTAGATCACGTGTAAATGCAAGGTTTTTTAAGATAAAAATGCTTTAGAAATTGATAATAAAGTTACTGGAATCTAATTATATTTTGAACTAAATGATAAAATCTACATTAATTATGTCAGTATTAAAAGGTACAAAAGAATAGTTAAAACATTTTATATGTATTTTTTTCACAAAAAATGTAAATTAAAATTACATAAAACATCTAACGTACAATAAATAAACTTATAAAATCAACAAATCGTATGACAAATAAAATACGCAAAATGTTTTAGTATACTATACGTATAAAATATGGAAAATATTCCAGCCAAGTACGTATTGTAAAAATATATAGTTTGATAGTTTGTGTTTTACGTAAGGTGAAAGATTTAATGTGTGCAATCATATTTCACATGTAGACACAATATGCTAAGATTACTTAATCATATGTTAGGCTTATTTCGATAGAATAGTCAATTAATAAAAGGCGCTCAATTCATTGCAAAAGAAATT
Organism: Heliosperma pusillum; assembly: GCA_022085475.1. Lineage (NCBI taxonomy): Eukaryota > Viridiplantae > Streptophyta > Magnoliopsida > Caryophyllales > Caryophyllaceae > Heliosperma > Heliosperma pusillum. The sequence continues at coordinate 780 of JAIUZE010001470.1, read as the reverse complement.
GAGCGGAAAATTTAAGAGTTCGCTTATTTTTTTAGTTAAAGAAAATTCTTTTAGTTTTTGGATGTAGATGACAAAAGTAACCTAGTAAACAAAAAAATTAAATGCCAATGTCAAATTCATAGCTTCTCAACCCAACTTTAAATATAGATATAAATAAAATAAAAAAATTTATTGTATGGAATTAATCAATATGGCTCAGTTATAAATATGATATAATGAAGCCCAAAGCCCAATATAGAGGAATTCATTTAGGCGGAAAATTTTAGAATCTCTTATTCTTTTAGTATAATGGGAACTAGTTTTAATCCCGTGCAAAAAAATGCACGGGATACTTTTAAATCCGAAATAACTCACCTTCATATTTTTTCTTTCTCCTAAGTATTCTGTTTTTCAATAAGTAGTTTTTTTTTTTCTGATTATTTGACTCATTTAGTTTTCGTTACAATATTTCATTTTTTACCTATTATTATTCATTGTATAAATTTTCTTTTGGACAAATTTGCACAGCTTCCAGAATTTTGTTTTTTAAAATCGTATAAGTTATCGCAATTTTTTTTTTTATTATTTGTACTTTTTGGATGTTCGTTGTAATTTTTGTATTATTGAAATGTAATTTTACTAAGAAAAGATGGTGAAAAAATGAAAGAGAAAAGTAATTATTTAACAAAATTATGAAAGAGAGTAATTAATTATGAAGTAAGAATGTAGAGGGTCCTACCTGGTTAAAATTTGTTTAATCCTTGAAAATGAGTGACCAATGAAAAGAGAGGAAATATTTCC